>NNCF01137623.1:149167-206585 GCA_002313205.1 Laupala kohalensis
CTAAAAAAAAAAAAAGATAATAAATATTTGAATGAATAAGGAAAGAATAAGGTAATTCCAAACCTTCCAATGCGTTATCTGACGTTCGAGCTCACAACGTTGGTCTCCGCAAGGAAATGTCAGTACATCTCGGTAAATGATCCCTTTACCTTACTTTAAGAGGATTACTATCTGAGGTACAATGGAAATGCCAATATTATATAGATTTTAATTAATTATTTTCAAGTTCAGTTATGGATAGCAAATTTCTCGATATATCATCTCGAAATTGTAATGGAAAGGAATATTATTTTGGATCTAGATGATGATATCGTGTCAGAATTGCTTCTGGAGTCAAGGATTTCGAACAGCATTTGCTGCTCAGGGCACCGCGTGGCGGATCCTCTGGTCCTTGCACACGACCACCACCGCGTATGTATACACACACCTTTTCAAATGTGTACATACATTGTGAGGTTCCCTTCAACGTGGCACATTTTTTTATTACTGATATATTGTACATTTTTTCATGAAATGATACAATTTTAAGAGAATGTGAATTCCTATTTTAATATTTCCTTGTATATTTCTTTTATCGGGGATAATTCCGTGATTACTTCCTCGAATTCATCAAAGTTTGTATTAGAGTGAGATGTTTTTATATCAATATTCCTCTGTGTTTGAATACATCCTAAAGTTCAAATCTCTTATTATCACTGCTTCTTCTCTGCGATTCCAAACACTGCTTTTCCCTGCTCGAATACTTTGAATGCTGTGTTCTTCAGGACCACTCATGCTCCCCAGAAAAGTTTAAATGCGTCCATTCGAGACACGGTCTTTATTGTCTGGTATAGCACTGATCTGTCGAGTCTTGTCATGCCGGAATTACTGAACTTTCTTTGTCCGTTAATACATTGGTCAATATTTGTGGTTTCATTTGTAGTTCCGTTGGATGATAATATGTCCGGAGAATTTGATGTCTGTTGTCTTAGTACCCATAGTATTTCATTTTCTGGTTATTTAGTGTTAGTGAGAGTGCTGGCTGTACTGAAATGATTCTTAACCTTCGATTCTCACCTCATAGTGAACCCTAAGAGCATGCTTGATGGGTCGTGAAATCCTTTTCAGACCCCTTACGGGATGTTTTTGGGCTTCGCTTAATCGTTTAATGTACAGCATCGAGATTGTCCCTAGCTTTCCTGCCCAGATGTTAACTTAAATCTGCTCCCCTTCCCTATTCACGTTGTTTCTTTCTTAGGTGTGTAACTTGAAGAATTAGGCATAGGTTCTGAGTTTGGCCATAAAGGACAATTATTTATTTTATTCGTAAACAGTGATGAGATAACATTTTTTCTACTAGCGCCAAATAAAATGTAGTTTTGTAAAAAAAATTCTTAAATTTGAAACTTAAAATTTTAGTTTTTCTGAATTCAAGGATTGTTTGTTTTTCTTAGCTTTCTTTCTGCCCTTTTCATGATGATAGTTGAAGCGGAACTATTGCCACAAAGTTTTTCTGGTGTTTGCTTTCCATGAGCCATGGCCTGAGTCGAATATCCTTCGAGGTGGTTCCCAAGAAAGAGTTGCTCGTGCGAAAGCCGCGACAGACTCACCGAGCAATTTGGAGACCGCGCCTTGTTGGTTGAGCATGTGCTGCGCCAGGTCGTAATGGCGCAGACCGAAGCGCGACAGCTCCAACATCCTCTGCTGCGACACCAGCGTGGCGAGCGGGTGGGCGGCGGCGGCAGCAGCGGCCGACGCGGCGGCGGCGGACGGGTTGGCGGCCGCGTACAGGTCGCGCAGCGCCAGCGGAGACGCCAGCCCGCCGCCCACGCCTCCACTCGCCGCCGACTCGATGGCGCCCACACCGGCGGAGCCGCTGTCCCGTCCACCCCCACTGGCACCCGCTGAGCATGACACGCTGGGAGACGACACTACGGCAAGAGCAAAAGGTCGCGCGATGCATCTCATGGCTTCCAGGTTCAGGAATGACGGATGGTAAATATGTAAGCAAACATTGTTACTTGGATAAGTGAAAGGAAACATTGCTAATATGCTTAATGGCACAAATTCAATCAAAGAAAAGGTTTGGGAGTTGCGACACATCCGCACTTACCGTAACACTGCTATTGTGTTATTTTGCACACACCAGACATGGATTGCCATTTCATTAAGATTTCACTTTCCAATAACCCATAATACGTACTTCATTAAGAGTGCCATGTATAAAATGTCTGTTTTCAAAAATTAAAATTTTCTGTATTTCGTTATACATTTTTGTTTACCGTTGACTGCCGTCCTTAAACTGTTGGTTCTGATTATGAAAGTAGAACGATTCCACCCGAGATGGGGTTAGTTTTTCCTATTTTTTAAGGGACATTCCTGATTCCTTTGCCGTTCGCCTTCTCACTGCACCAATTTCAATCCCTTTCTGGGAACTTCCAGAAGCGTGCGTGCGACAGAAAAATCGACTGAGGAACACTCCTAGTGCAGTCTTCTCTCGCTTAAAGCCGCCAGATACATAGTTTGAATGCCGTGTGAAATGTTTCACTTTCATCTTTAATACTACCACCGTCGTCGTCATTCTATTTTATCCTTACAATTTAACATCTCTCTAAAACTATGTTCCAAAGAATCCGCACAATTGAAAGTAAATGTTTTTGAAATATTCAATTCATCAAAATAGAAGAGTTCTCTGCTGAAATAATCAACAAAACAGGATGTTGTTGTTTTTTTTTTTTTGTTTTTTTACGTTCTCTTGACGTAGCGTTACAAATCGCCTTAATGGAAAGCAGAGAAAAGGTGTCTGTTTAACCCATCCCACAAATCTCACTCAGGCTCTATCTGGTCATGCGTTCCAATTGAATCACTATAAAGGTGCATCTGACGGAAACATGAATTATAACAAAATTGCTTACGTTCCACATAGTATTTTGTCTCCCATGTCAAATGACGGATCAAAATACTTAAATAATATTTGCAAGATGAGCTACACTGAGATGAAATTCCTCTGTCATCATCTAACTAAAAGCGAGCAGTTCAAAATGATAAAGTAAATTATATTTCTGTGAAGTTTTACTAAGCGTGTCTGAATCTCTTCGTAGAGTGTGTTCTCGTCGTATTTGTCGATTGAGCTATAATCATTAAATTTTTTGAAATTTCATTATATTTCATAATGATAAAAAATAAACAGAAATTTTGTATCTGATTTATTCTTTTAGATTGTGAAAAATTATGTGAACCAAATAAGTTCATAAATCGTGGCACAGGCACAAAATCAATTACATTCAGACTTCCTTTTCAGTTTGAATTGATTCAAGATTACCATTATGGTGGTGCTATAAGCATATCTTGTACGTCGGCTGACTTTTTGAATCTAATGGAGTACTTCATTTCTTAGTGTGCTCTCTTCGTTTTAATATGAGCTTCATAATATGAAGAAAAAAAATTAAAAATTAAAAATTTCTTGCTATCAATCATATTTTTATTTAATATTATTATTTTTTCATATTGTGGAGCTCATATTAAAACGAGATTGTGGAGCTCATATTTCTTGCTATCAATCAACCTTCACGAAGAAGAAAAGAAGAAGAAGAAGAAGAAGAAGAAGAAGAAGAAGAAGCAAATGAGGAAACCCATAGAAATCTCTTAAATTGCTGTGAACCTCACCGTCAGGTAACAGATTAATTATGTTATGTTGAATGAAAATGGGAGACGGTCTGTGGGTCTCGCAAGTTGAATGTTAATGGCAGACTGGTAGCCTGAATGTTAATGGTAACGGGGTGGCGCAGTTGGTAAGCGCATGAGCGCGTTGAGCTCAAGATCCCGAATTTGAATCTCAGCCCCGCCTTCCATTTTCATTCAACATAACATAATTAATGAGGAAACCATTTATGCATATCGGCCTTACGATGAGAAATACATTTTTCAATCGATTGTTCTAGAGACACTCTTCAAAAATGAAGAGTCTTCAAAACATCTTGTCCTAACCCGAATCCTTGGGTCTTTTCAAACTAAATGGCTACCTCAGTATTTCAGATAATAGCATATAAGTATTCCCTCGCATAAATAAAATAGTTATTTTGAAATAAAATCAATAAAGCAATAAAGCAATCCTAATACTATTTTTCTCCATAAAATATATATGCAAAATCTTCATTGTTAAATACTTATGTGTTGTATGAAACGAATTTTCTGTTTCCCTCCTCCCACAGAGACGCACGTCAAAATGAACCACCACTGGACGACGAACTGAAGGACTTCAATTGAATTTCTATTAGAGGTCTGGTGTCATTTTTGCAGGATTATTAAAAATAATGCCAGCTTCAATAGCGTACCACATCTCATAAGGTCCGAGGTGGGAGTCTCTTTGGGGACCACCAAAATTCAAGCTAGTGTTTGTTTAAGATCATGTAAAAAATTGATATTGAAATTTTGTGTTGTATTGAAGAGGCTCAAGTATTACTTATTCAATTGTTCTCAAAAAATTATAGGTGTTTTTAATTCAAATTAACGTTTTCATATTATTTTTGGAAACCTATTCGGATGCATGGCTTAACGTGATAACCTTTACATGGTGAGGTTCGGGGCGGATTGTCCCCGCACCCCCATCCCCGTCTAGGTAGACTACGCTATAGACCAGTTTACTACTTCTGTCAAGGATGTGCGATGCCGCATTTTCAATTTCCTTACTTATATTTCATTTGACATTATAAACTTGTACTTCTTAGTTTGGATTCTATCCTATTTTGATTCAACCCATTCTCACAACAATAGTTGAATGCAAGCTCACTAGGAGGCTAAAATGCCAGTTTGTAACTGCTTTTTGACGATAAATTACTTATCGATATCTCACATAAAATAAAACGTTTTCCTCTAAAATCAAGTCTGTTCCAGTTGGAATACGGCGCAGGTTCCAATACAGTAACGTGTTGCACATACTCTTTGTTGTAATCGAACGGAAAGTAAAAACTCAAGAATGGGTGTAACTCATCCCAAATATAAGTAATATATCTGTAATTTAAAAAAATAAATATTAAGAATAAAATGTGCGTTATAGTGTATACGATTTACTATTTGAGATATGTATTTGAAATTACGAACGGAAAGAAATGCTTAAAATCCTCTCCGAAATTTGGGTGCATCCCTTGCTTTAGATGTATCGACGTCCTTCACTTACCCTAATCTTTATGATCTGACACTAAAATGTGTCGGCTTAGTAAAAGTAAGAACTTTTTATCTCGATGACTTATCATCATCACGAAAAGAAAATGTTACAAATATATGCACAGGTTTCGGTTATATGAGAAATAACATACTACTCAAACGTGTGTTTTGGGTTCAACAAAGGAATAGTTTTTTACTAACATTGCGATGAAAAATTATATGGTAAGAAAATGAAGAGTATAGAAAGAATATGGAGAGGAGAACATTCTGTAAAAAAAATTAAATATTGTAATCACCAGAAATAAATATCTAACCACCGGTCTTGGATTGGGCACCGTACTTGTCTGTATTATATAGGAGTACAACGGATTTTCAGCTGGGAATTATCTTAAGTCCAGCTAGTTCACTTAACATAATAGACATAGTGTTGCAAGTGAAAATATTCACTGCACTAATTATTCGCAATTTCTTCTAATGATAATTTTCTTCCCAAATTTCTCCATAAATCCAGTTGCAGTAAAAAAGGAATGTTTATAATAAATTTGTCTCTATTTATTGTTGACTTTCGCTTTTAGAAAGTTAATGAGCATATTGTTAGTTTATATTTTCAAAATAAAATGATATGATCGTTCGAATGTAATGGAAGACAAAGGTGATATTTTCATTCTTTTTCGTGGATAACTGGCGTCTCTGAATTTGGGCCATGAGTTCCATGAAATCGTATGGAGGATCATTTACAGAATTAAATTTCGAAATTTATTTGATTTGATTCGTGATTTGAGTTCTTAATTATATTGTTGCGTAAGGTCATATTGGTGATTATTATCTGGTGAATTAAATAAATTATTAAAAACTTACCACCTTTTATGGACGAATAATATTTTTATTTGTCCATATAGGTCCTAAGATTTCAATTATTTATTTAATTTAGATTACATAATGGACGTTAATAGTAGTAGAATTATCTGGTGAAATTTTTTCACTAAGTTCCATCGTTTGATATTTTCCTTAAATGAATAGTGTTGTCAATTTTATCTCAATTACCGCCATTTGGCATGCGTGTTTATATGTGTGAGAACAGTTCTAAAGTCTGTTAAGCACTCGTAGTTTGTAAAGAAGAGCAAGTGTTTTCTTTCAGATGTTATCAACTGGTTTGAATATAAGTATATACACTGCGGAGAGTTGTATGTGACGGACGTAGATCCGCCAATCAACTTGTGCGATTTGCCGAAAGCAATTACGTTGCGCCAGAGATTGGCGCTAGCGATATGCGGCAATTCCTTCCGCTGCGCGGCCAACGGACAGGCCCCCGCACACCGGTCAGGTGGCACCGATGCAAGGGAAGAGATTTTCACGTCAAGTTCTTGCAGGAGAAATTATGAGACACGGCAGGATATTTGTGGTATAAACCTTTGCGGTTTTTTCGCTTCTATATGGAAAGCAGAGGATGAAAGGGTCTCTGGACGCTATTACATGTATTAATGAGTTATAAATCTAGTCTCGTTTTGAAGATAACGGTCACACTGAATAAATTTGTGTTCTCATTAAATGTGTTAATTAAATAGCGCAGAAATATAAAATACGTAAATCATGTCATATCATGTAGCTACTAAAAATAGTCTTCAAAACCTTTTTATTGTTTATGTCGATCATCGACTTATAAAAAATGAAAAAAATTAATAAGCACATGCTTGGAATGATTGATCGGGTTTTATTGTCCCCCCCCACTATTCCCACTATTCTTATTTGATTAATTTCATCAAAAAATGCTTATTTCTTTATTTACTGGTTTGTCTTATTTTCACTGAACTTCATCTTGACTCATAAATATCATTTTAAACACCAGTCATAGATAAATGACTCACAAATTGAAGAGCTTATTAAGAGCACGCATCGAACAAAGTTCGCGCAGTCTACATGTATAACGACGCTCATTACCGGGGATCTCGACAAGTTCATAGCTAGAACGCCACACCGCACATATATTCCGTGTTAATTAGACAACGTAATGCTTTATCAGTTGAATTGCTTTCCACAAGTGCTGGGACCGATATCTCGACATCGAAGAAAGAGGAATGGAGATGATGGTGTTCGTCCTTATCTCAGTCCGAGGCAAAACATGGCGACCGTCAGTGTGAGACCAAGAACTCCAATACTGCCATAGAATGTGTTTACACGTTAGTCGTGGAATTAATTCTACGGAAGATCTTTTATTGAGGGAGCGTTGGTGTACCATATTGCTGATAACCGTATTGCTGATAATTCTAAGTAACATATTAATAAAAAAGATAGCCCTTTACAAAAAGGGATGCATTTTAATGAAAATGAGAGCAAATTTAGGCATTACCCTTTGCACCATAACACGGCAATATAAACGAAGTGGAATGAAAAGTCTAAAAAGTACGGATCGTTGAAAAGGGAGAGGTAACTAAAGAAATACTTATGATATTTTTCTTCTCTACCTTCTTCAATTTTCATCAAATTTAATTCTCTGGGTGTGTGAAAGAGTTAGAATCACTTGAATCTCGCAGCGCAAAAACTTAGGTTGAATATATTCGTGTATGACACATCTAGCAGTTATTAGCTTTCAACTTGCCTTCATATCTCGAACATAAAGAGGAAAATCTATTTACAAAACCTCCAAAAACACACCTCTGACGTCCAATCGCGTGAACTTTCCTTAAAATTGTTCGAAGACTGTACAGTATATATGTTTTACGATCTGGCGGAGAGAGTTAGTATGCGCTTCGTTTTCAGTGCGTAAATAACTGTAGCCTAACGTTCTGAGCGCGTAAATATTGCATTAATAAAAATCACATAAAAAGTATATTAGCATGGGCATAATGAAAATAACTTATCCTTCATTCTGTAGAAATTTTAATAGACATTCTGAAGCGAAGGTAATATTTGTACGAAAACTGTTACGTGAAATTATGTAAGTACCTATGGTTATGACATAAAATATCATAAAATTACTACTTAAAATTACGCTTAATCTTTGTAAGTGGAGTTGTCCTTTAAGAGTGAAGCTCGCTTTCTCGGATTTTGAGGTCTTCTTCGAATAACAGTACAATAGGACCTGATTATGTGAGCTAATGCGATCCGTGGCTTATTTAGACAATTCGATGTTGTGTATCGTTTTGGCTTCAAATAATTGTCTCCGGTAACGCCGACGATAACGCTGGTTCTGTACTCTGAAATTGTTTTCCCTTATGAAGTATATCCGTGGTACTCCATGGGTGTTGTATTGTTCACTTTAAAATACAATGAAAGAATCTTACAAGTAACTGTTCCTTAAGACTGAAATTGTAGTAGATAAATCTCCGACATCTTAGTAAATCGAATCTCCGATTATTAGAGTTCTACTGTAATAAATCTCAGTAGGCCCGTAGACAAAACTTTATTGATGTTAACTTTAAAGTTGTGACCTGAAAATACTTAAAATTTGTTCAATTGTTTATTTCACGTTAACAAATTAAATAACAAATAGTAAATTAGCAATATGTTGTACGTTTATAAATTACTTTAATTACAACTTACACAAAATTTAGGAGGCACAGGTCCTCTGAGCAGCCCTTTCCCCCTGGTTGCATGTCTAAATATCAGTAACACAGATTCCTCACTCTGCCAACATGGATAAGGAATTAGTAAGTGCATGAGAATTAATAGAACGTACTGAGATTCTGAAGCATCGATTCCCTTAAATATACAACGGAGTAAATATCTCCAGCCAAAATGTTCAAAATATTATTATAACATATTATTCTCTCCAAATCCATATACTCATAATAATACGTTTTTAATTCCAAAAGCATTCAAAACACGATCCTTATGTATTGTGATTGATTGACTAATTATTTAGAAAACATACAGCTCGGTGTAACTTTTTACAACATAGACGTGTATCTACTGCACACTTACATGAAAAATAAATTCCACAGTGAAGTACATTTACAAATACTTGTGATTTTGCATAAAAGTTCTACAAATTTATTTAAAATTACAATTATGTTAAAATAAGCTTAAGAGATTGTTTTGATCAAAATATGCGACTTTCTCTCACGTGTTGATCTTGATATATTCTTGCCGGACTTGCGTGAAATAATACATTAAGGACAACATCATATAGTTTGTGTACCTCATCAAAGACTCCCTGCAAATACGAGTGGATTTTCTAATGAAGTTGGTAAAAATAATTATTGATTCGTAATAATATTTTTACGTTAGGTTTACAAAAACTCGTTTCTAGATTGGTTGGGAATAGTTTACTCTCGTATTGAACTCCACGCTCACACGTCATGGAGAAAATACAATTCCTTCGATAACAAGGTTGAAAATTTTGAAATGATGCAGGACGCTGCCAATCGATAAATACTTACATAAAGTTTTTCGTTACACCCGAAACCGATGGATGAGAATAATTGACCAATCTGTAAGTGAAGATAAATTTCCTTACATATCAGTAATTTAGATTTCATTTTCCCAATCCGCTTGTTACACAAAATACTACGTGGTAATGTAATGTTACTGTTTAGAATAGGAGCTGTAAATGTGTGAAATCAACTTCCAGATTACGTTCAACGTTCTTCATTAATACGTGCTTCGAAAATCAAATTAGATGGATTATTTCTAATTGTTGAGTACCCGCGACTTCGTTCCCGTCATTTCAGGAATTTTTGCACAAACATTCCTTCTAAAATTCCCAATGATATCAGCACTAAATGCTAATGTTAGTTTTGGAATATTGGTATGTCCTGTTCATTAGTATCATTATTGTTTTTTTAATAACTATTTATAAGTATCCTTATTCCATTGCTTTCTTAATTTTATAAAGATGTGTTTGTTATTACCGCGGGAGATGTATTTTCAGAGGTTACTTAATAGTTAGTGTTCTAATTATATTTACTTTCCCGTCCCATAAGAATATTTAATTATTCTTGTCTCGCCTTGCTATCTTCTCCCAGATGACTAGTGCTGAATTCAGAAATAGGCAAATAAATTTGATATCGTTTATATGATGCATAGTAAAATACGAATCTTTTTTATAAACTACGCTCGTAATTTATATTCTAGTGTCAGCTTCAGCAAACCGTTGGGGGTGTTTATACCCATTATGGAACGAAAACCTATTAAGAAACTGCAAGTTTGTAACTTTTTACTGTCAACACAAATAGCGAAATGACAGTTTTGGAGACGAAAAGACCGACTTATAAATATATGTCAATTTCATTTGTTGAGATGTGAGAATACAGATCAAAATAATTTGATCTGTATAACATAATTTTTTTCGAAGGGGTTAAATTTTCCAATACAGAGATCAAAGACGTAATTGAATAAATTTCCTTTCTTGCTCAGTTCGTACGTACCTTTTTATTTAGATTTCATCAATTTATTGTCAATGACCTACGTTTCAGTGTCCATGACATGAGTGGATTAACGAAATCAATTTGGTCGAAATACGTGTTTCTTTGTCAATATTTTAATTTAAGGCAAAATATAACGGTAATAAGTTTACAAACATGACATTTAACAAATAAATTTATTCGAACTAATATTCATTTTCTATTTGGTATTGGAACACAGGAGGGAGGGGAGGAATTTGGGTTGACACACTCCTTGCAGCATTTTCCCCTGTGATAGTTATAATATAACAAATCTTATATCTTTCACACATGAGTAACAAAAACGTATAAACATTTAAAAAATATTTTTTTCTTTCAAGATAAAGAAAATTTTCTGATTAGGATTAATTTAACTATTTAGCTAAATAGATTGTCCTAACTCAATTAGAATTAGTTTCATTATTTAATTCCTTACTTTTTCATATTTACAAAATATTGTATTCAAAAGAATTATAACATTTTAATAGCAATAAAGTTCTTAAAATTTGAAATATATTTCTTTCCGTTATGAAACTCAAATTAGAAAGCAAATTTTAAATTAATTTGTAATCAATTTTCGAACGCATGTTCAATTTCTTAAATAAATGAGAAGTAAAACAGCAGTCAACGCGGAAATCTTGTTTCAGTATTTGTTCCCAACCGCTCAAGAAATCGGGTTCACAGTGCTCTTTCGCCCTCCGAACGTATGATAGCGGACAGTGTGAAGGGAGATATTGACAGCGCGTGAGAGTATTGGCGGGGAAGTGGATCTGGCTTCACGGCACGGCGCTCACCTTTCGCGCCCGACCCGTCGCTACCGCGGCGCCCGCTGCCACTCATTCGCTGCTGCTTGCTACGCTTGCCTCTAACCATCGGACAGAGCTCCCTAGCGTGGCTTGATTTGTCTAACGGGCAACAGTTTCAGGCGTCGCCTAAGGAGCGAAACGTGGAGAGAGATGCGGAAAGAAACTATTCAACTACTATTTCAGTAACACTCATTTGATTCATTCGAGTTGCCCATAGCAATAGAAAACCGAAAGTGAAGTAAAACACAGATCTTGTTACGTCATATTTAATTCAATAACATATTAAAGAATTCATAATTTGCATTGAAAGATTCTGTAACTATACTCCCTAAATATGTTAAAAAATAAGTGAGAAAAATTATTTAGTTAATGTTTGCTATTGTCAGTTAATTATTCAACGTGTTCTTAAGTTGCCCTCAAAGTTTTTGAACGAAACATCAGTTTCTTTTTCAATTTTGTATTTCTAGGAAAGTAATACAACTAAAATTCCGAAGGTGCAAGAACTCTTCCGTTAGTTGTTCACCGAGGTAACACGGTAACATTGCGGGGAGCTGTTTGCATCTTTGCGAGAAAAGTAGACATTTCTTAATCTAATCAAAGTAAAACATTTTATTGGCTAATTTTATGAAAAAAGATTCCTTATTATTATATTACGAAAACCTTTCCCATCTAATATTACGAAAACCGACAGGTGAGTGACCCGAGAATGTTAATGTCATTTCCTAATAACTCGAATAAGCAATAACAAGAAGAAAATTAATTATTTACTCGTTGAAATAATTGTTTATGCATGAAAGGCTTCAAAACCCTCCTTGGCACAGTGTATCTGCAAAAATAAAATTTCTAAATGAACAAAGAGCTGGGTATATACAGAATTAGTGTACTAAAATAGTCTACATTTGTCGTTTAGAATAATGTATTGTATACTTATATCTAACTTTTTGTTAATTCATATTCGATAAGTAAGTATAAATTATATATAACAATTTTGAATTAATAATTTTTTATTTATTATTTTTAGGAGTAGATTAATCGCATACTTTTTACACCCAACCTTTAATTTCCATTTTCTTTGATCATTCGCTTTGAAATCAACTGAAATTTAATTTTTTTTTGCGCAAAATTAAGATTAGACTCTGATGTAACTGACCTAATCAACTCATATAAAACGCCATGTAAATGAGACAAGAGATTTTTAATGGTACTATCAGGTCTAAAACGATAATACTTGAAATAAGATCAAAGTAACGGTTTCATTGTTGGAGTTTGTCAACAGCGGGGAAAAATATCAGTATAATATATTCGAATAATAAATTAATTTGAAGTGAATATTCCGAATAGTAATCGTATTTTTAAGCATAAATTTTTGAAGACCGAAAAAGAATCGACGGGTACTATTGATTGCGATTTATCAATACCTTTAAAATATTGAGAACGCCTCTGAGTTACGTGAATCGCTGTCATGTGAAACCTTTCCTACATCTGCACCTAAGTCGAATTGTATTGATAATATTTAAAATGATAACCTTTTCTTTGCGAAATAATTTTTATGGAGAAAAATAATTGCTTTAGGGTGTAATGCCGGGCATAGAACAAGCCTTTGTTCTTGGAAGCCAAGCACCGGGAAACGCCAACCGCTAAGAGGTCCTCCAGTTTCTAAGTCGCGTTTTTTGTGCCTTCTTTAGTTTGTTCTTGGACTTTTGAGGAATGTCAGCATCCTTGCATGACGGAGACATAAAAAGAAATGTAACCAATATACTTTGCGATCACAAACATAATGAGTAGCGTTTTTTAATGGATTTCTTTGACGAATTTCATTCGTCATGGCAACCTTGTCTCGTATTTCATTTTTTTTTTTCATTTATTTATCACCAAACGGTTTCCTTGTCTTCAACAATAGTCATTACAAGGATTAATTTTAATACATCTCTTATAATACCGAATTTTTCTTTTGGGTTATTTAGTCTGTAAATGTGTCCCTAATAGTCCCTACCTGTATTACAAATTGATAAAAGATATCGAATTTTTCTTTACTACTGAATATACGTTCCCTATCTCTTAAATTTAACATATCAATTTTCTTGTAAATTTTCAAGAATTGTGCCCTCTCCGCTCCGTATAGCTCACAATATCATAGTATGTGGACAGCAGTTTCCTCACCTTTTTGGCATACACAATTCTCATTATCAATTTTTCCTATTCTTCGGAAGTAAGTTTTAAAATTTCCACGTCCTGCTGTAAACTCTTTAAATATATTACTAGTCTGGAACCATTTTCTGTTTTTCCTCACCAACTGGACGTTTTTAATATACACATATGTCTCTCTACCCTTAAATGAATTAGTCCAGTGTATCTGCCAAGCGTTCATTAAAGCTGATGTTATTTGACTACTCGCATTCTTGTTTTCTTTTTAAATTCCTGTCCATTAATGTTTATTGTTCCTGTCATCTTCAATAATTTCCGAAACTTTACCTTCTGTATATGTAGGTGGTCGATAGGCATCACCCCAGTTATGCATCGGTGGAAACCGGTCGGTAACACCCACTTAACCGCAACAAGCATAATCGCTCCAACTTTGTGAATCATTTTTCTACGTACATTCTTACAACAGGATTACCCCACACAGTACTTCCATAATCTGTTGATCGTATCGCTTCTTTCTATAAAACGATCAGATCATTGTCCTCGGTGTTGAATCTGTCATATCCCATACGTTGCAGAGCGTAGTAAACACTCTTCACTTTTTTCTCCACGAAATCAAAATGTTGGTTGAAGAGTAACCTTTCATCGATATGTACACCTAAAAATTTTGTGTACCTTACTATCTTAAATTTACATTCATCAATTCGTATTATTAGCTCCCTTCTTCCATCACTAGTTGAACCTCCAAAACATATTGCTTTTGTTTTCTCTTTTGAGATTTCCAAATATAACTCTTGACATTTGTTGTAACATTTCACTAGTCTTTCATTTGTTCTGCTTTCAACTTGTTCCCGACTATCTCCTTCTGCTAATATAGCAATATCGTCTAAATACGCTACACATACGATATTCTCCTCTTCCAGTAACAATAATAAATCATTTATAATAATATTCCGTATTACTGGTCCACTTGAAGATCCTTGAGGGCAACCGCGTGTAACTTTTCGAATTTCTCTCGTCTCTCCCATTTCCAAAAATATGTAACGTCCTTTAAAGTAGGATTTATACATTTTTCTTATATAGTCAGGTAGTCCCATCTTCATATTATCTACAGCTAACTGCCACTCCACACTGTCGAATGTTGCTTTTATATTGATAAAAACACTCATGCAAAATTTTAATTGTCTCTCACTTATTTGTCTCACTAAGCTTTACAATGCCTCTTCAGTGCCTCTACCTCGTCTAAAGCCATATTATCCTTGAGCCAATTTTTATTGGTGTTGTAGAAAATAACATATTCTGTGTGTCAATATTTTGTACAAAATCTTCCCAACAGTGGGAAGGAGACATATTTGTCTGTGCGAATTAGGTGACCTGGGATCCTTGTCTTCTCCTTTCAAAAATAGTTTTCATTGCATTATTTCCCAACATTCGGGGAAATAAGCCTCCTCTAGATATTTGTTGAATAAAATCAAAAATGTTTTCCACAAACTTTTCCCTCCCTTTTTAATGATCTCGTATGTTATGAGATCAAAACCAGGTGCCTTGTGATTTCCCAGGTTCTGCACTATTTCTTCCACTTTTTGGAGCTTGTATTTCCTCATACCCAGTTGTACACTCCTCTTCCTCAATGCCACCAAAATCACCTAATTCTGTTTTTTTATTAAGTTTTGTAAAAGCAACTGACATGTTCCCTCCCGTTCCAATTGTATTTTGTCTCAAGGTATGTCTCATGTCCCGCCGACTCAGTTTGTGAACTCAAATTACATACGGTAAACCCCAGACACTTCTTTGCAAGCAATCTTCCACATATGTTTTCCAGCTTTCCCCTTTAGCTGTTAATATTCTTCTTTTCTATCTTCTCCCAGCATCCTTATACTTCTTTTCAAACTAACTCACCGCAACTTGCTTTTTTACAGACTCCATGTCCCTTTTACTTCTCTGTACTTCTTTTTTGAGCATTATATGATTTTGGCACCACCATCGTTGACCTCTTTTGTGTGTATTATGTTTTTGATATGCACATTGGGTACAGGTTTTTGGAAAGTAAACTGTATCCTGTCAAATTTCTTCCAGTTGATTGACCTATAGTTCAATCTTCTCTCCTCCCCAACTTCCTCTGCGTGTAATTTCTCATTTATGCTTAAGAGGATTATGGTCATTTTCTGCTCCGAAACCTATTTCCCAATTTTCAACTTTCACCTTTGTTAAATTGTTGCTTAAAGTGAGATCTGTAATTGAATTTCCGTTCTCACTTGCAATTGTCCGAAAATATTATAAATATGTAAGTAATTTATTATTGAGTTCATCTATTTTCTGCCCTCGTGTATTTGTCAACTGGTCACCCTATTATTTTGATGTCCCCTTGCCATCGAGACAAAACAAAATTTCACTTCTCTGGTAGTCTTTTAAAATGTCTTCCATATATACTCTGATGTATTCCTATTAAATTTGAAATACAAGTTAACAATTACCAATTGTATGTTCCCTTCTGAATATATAAGGACTTGCACTGTTTTACTGAAGTATTTCTCTACTATCAAAATATCCGCTTTATCATCTCGTATAATTATTGCAGACCAGGCATCCTTAGCAAAAACTACTCTGTAGGTCAAAAGCGAATGCCAAGGCTGTCCTCTAGGAAAACAATATTATTGTAAACAGGTTACATTAACATCATTATTTTCCACTATTTTAGAAATATCTAAAATTGCAATTTTACTCCTCTGTAAATTTTGTTGCCAAATTTTAATCACCATTATTCACTTTATTATGTATCCCTTTTTGAGCCTGTTTGAACTCTGGACAATCGATGCTGGTTGCGGAATGATTCCCATCTAACTTCTTTCTTATGCAGTTTATACATCTTCTCCTTTCTTCTTTAAACTTACAAGAACGGTACAAATGTTTTGCGCGCACACAAAAACTGCATGTTTCGTTCTCTTCACGACATATGTCCGTAATATGACCAAATCTATTACACCTGTAAAATCTAACTGGAGTGATATCCTCATGCACCTTATAACTTCTCAAAGGTACATAAATTCGTCATTTCGCTATCAGATCTTTATAATGTTTTCCAATTACCAGTATAATCACGTTTTCTATTGTACTTTCTTTGAACTTCTGTCTATAGAATACCTTCGTTTCTTTTACAAAATCTTCTCTCTTCTGCTCTGATATTATAATCTGCTATGTCATTCAATATCTCAGATTCTTTATCTCAGATTCAACATTCATAATTTTTATCTTCGGTTTCCTAAGAAATACCTCCTTCATTTCCATATCCACACTGTCCTTTACTATCTTCTGCATTTTATCTTTCTCTTTCTTATTTCGCAGTAGAACCATTGTCTTTCCGTTGTTTGTTTTCTTTATGGAATCCACTTTTACGGTCATGTGTTCCTTCGTCATAGAAGTCTTGATCTGTTCTTCTAACTTTTACCATTTTTTGTCTTCCCTCGGATGTAAAGGATCTATTTTTTCAACTCTTGTTACCTTGTTTCTTGTCTAACTACTCCTGCGCGTGTGCTTCTCTTATTCCTCTCATTTTCTTCCCTCGTCTATCTTCCTTTTCATTTTTACCTCTACTTTTTGCAAGGATTCCTGAATCTTTTGTATGAGAGATTCAAATTTATTTTACCTACTACTTGTTTTATCTCAGTCAATTTTACATTTGCTTCTTTTTCTATTTTAGACATAACATCCAAAATAGTATTCATCCGCTCATCTATCACATTGACTACACTTTCTTCAATATGTCTATGCTCAAAATGCACATTCTTAACTGCCTCCTCTCCTATTCTTTGCCTTTCTACGTCGTATATATTTGCTGAAATTCCCTCCCTCAGCGCAGCATCTCCTAATTCTAATCTTTCATAGAACGCTTGAAACTGTTTGTCGATCACGTCTGCTAGCTTGCATATCATAGCTTCACTATTAACCATAAGTGTTTTGGCAACAATCTCCTCTATTTTATACATAGAAATATTAATACTTGGTTCTGTTAAGTTAGTCTCTTCCTCTCTGGCCTTCAGGATGTTTTGCATGTTTTCTTTAGTTATATCTAACTCAGCTTTCAACATTAGATGCTCTTCCCATAGATGCTCCGAACTTTCCTGTATTTTCTTATGGACCCCACCGGTTAGTTTCTTAAGCTTATCATCATTAATAGCATCTCGTAATGCCTCATGCTCCTTTCGTGCTCTTTTTCACTACTCCGCGCTCCATTTCGTGGTCTCTTCTTTTTCCCCATCTCTACAGCTATATCCATCTTCCCTCTATACTGATTTCTTCCCATTATTATTTTTTTTCGAACTTGATTACTAGATTATTCTCTTTGCGAAGTTAAAAAAAAATTCGGATTTTCTTATATGAATTTTTCCTTACTTAGTTCACGTTATGGTAAGCGCACCCGTCCATGTATATCTTGCAATGTTTCTCACGAAACACATCATGTATTCTTTCCAATGTTTTAAAATTGATTTACAACGTTGGTTTAACCTACGAAATTAACGTTTGTTTTTATGCCTTGTTAATATTCTGTGAACGTATGAAAAATTACTGGAGTATTTCCTTTTTTCAAGTTGTTTTCAAATTCTCAATAACGTAATTATTTGTTCCCTTCTTTTGCCTCTATTAACCTTAGCTGAAGTATAAACTTCTCGAATATCTATTTCCTCTCAACACAATGACACACTAATTCATTTAAGTTCTCCTTTCCAACAAAAGAAGGAGCTGCAATCAGTCTTACCATAGAAAGCAGGGACCCATCATATTTCTTCATAAACTGCTTGTCTGTTAATAAATAATAGACGGTGGCCGTGCCGTAAAGTTACGCATAGGCATGTATTTTGCATTTATTTAGCACAAAACTGTAAATGTACAAACTATTTTTCTTATAAAAGTGCGCACTCACTTCCTTACTTGCAAAACACTCCGGGCCAGCAATAACTCTTAAAACGAACGACAACTCCTACCTTTCGTAACCTCCGCTCATTGCTATAGGAGAAGCGTAATTCTTGTTTTTTTTAAACGCCATTCCGATATGCCGAGTTGTGCAAATTAGTCCATATCCTCACAATATCATTACCAATATCGTAATAAACCGGGATCCATCATATTACGTCAAAACTTCTGGTCTGTTTGTAAATAATACACGGGGGCCGTGCCCTACGCGTTACGCATAGGCACGTATTTTGCTTTTATCGAGCAAATATCCGTTAATACACAAACTATCTTCCATTTAATAGCGCGCGCCCACACTTCCTTACGTGCATATCACTCCTGATCAGCTACAGACACGTAAAATGAACGATAACGCCTACCAGTCGTAGTCTCCACTCCTGGCTTCATGGAAGAAACATTCTCGATTTTTAATGGCACCGCATCACTTTTCCGATTTCTGCCAATCAGTCCATATCCTCAGAATATCATTACTAATATCTGGATCAAGAATCAACCGCAATTCAATCGAAATAGGCAAAAAGATTCACATAAAATCAGGAGCTGTTATTTCATGATACATATCACGGCGTTGCAAAGTAAAAAGTGTTTCGGAATAAGTTTGCCTTTTAGCACAGGAGTCTCCAAACTGCGACCCGTAGACCGAGACCGTCTCACGAAGAGTTTTTGTCCGCCCCGCGTCCGGACTCCGGACTATCTGATGAACACTTAAATTTATTTTAGTAACAGTGGAGAGATATTTTTGGTCGAAAGGAACTTCACACACATCCATATAAGAAAGTCAAAGAATTATGTATTAAGGAAGTACTAGCGTAGGTGGTATTAAATCACTAAAATATCTGAAATCGGTATAAATATAGTAACATATATTTATTGTGATTTCAACTTGAAAAACATACCTAACCGGTTATTTAAATCAAATAATTGCAGTTATAATTGATGGAGCAATACATTGCGTCTTATGGAGGAAACACTTTCGAAAAAAGATCAACTTTTAAATCACGAAAATGATGGAAGTTTATTTTGACTTGCAGTAAATTTTACATTTTTTTAAAATCTAGATATTTAGGAGTCCCCCCATCCACTGGAATGGGAAGCCAATCTGTCCCGGTATTGAATAGCATACCGAGCTGTATCCTCCCGAATAGTTGGTATCTTCCAGTCTCGGTGGAGAATGTCGTTTGTAACGTACAAAGGTGCATCTACAATTATTCGAAGAACCATGGATTGAAAGCGCTGTAAGATTTCTATATTGGAAGTTGATGCTGTACCACAAAGTTGGATCGCGTAAGAATAGCTTTGTAAATCAAAATTTTATTTTTCTTTGACAACTTATTTTACGATCTACTAACCAGTAGCTTTTTTGTAATTTGTAAACTCTTCTGTTTCCGATTCGTAAATATGTGCGTCCTCCAGTTGAGAAGCTTATCGAGATACATTCGAAGGAACTTTACTTCCTCTCCTTGGGGGATTAGTGAACCATATATTGAGATGGGGGAACAATAACCTTGTCGGTTTGTACATGTCATATGTAATGACATTGAACCATTTGCTTTGATGCGCCATTCAGATAACCACTTTTGAGCGGAAATGATGCTTTTTGTAATTGATTGAGCCTCACTTTCTGGTAACCATTTCTGGAGGCTATTTTCTCATTCGAACGTTACATGGATCTTAGTAATTTGAGTCTTTGGCCCAACAAGGGCTGTTCCCAAAACAACATTATGAAAACATTTTTTCATGCACAGTTTGGTTGTATATTTCAATACATTTTCTTCTAGGTTTTATATAAGCGAGCTTAGAAAATATAGTTTTGGGAAATTTCAAATCTCATGTCCAATGGCCAACATTCAGTAAAATATTCTCTTTTTTTTTAAATACGTTGTTCATCTTGTTAACGGTAGGCCGTAATTCACTTATGTTCGCGACTGGAAAAATTAATGCTGGAAGCTTACATCTATAATGATTAGTTTTAAAATTTCTCCAAGAGATTCTCAGAAGAATTGATAAAAATGTTTCATGGCACCCAATTTGTTGGTATAATCATTAAGTGGTGTATTACAATTGCCTTGCTTTTATTAGAAATCAAGTTTAAGTTTAGAATATTCATAAAGCAAGGGTTCTAATGGTCATGCCGTCGACGAGCCCTAAAGCCCACAAAAAAATCATAATGGATAACAGTTACGTCAGTGAAAATAATTTCTATTCGTACTGTACTACGATCAGATACTTTGATACGTGGGTGAGAATTCACATTCACAAATATGCGCCTTAACTCAAACATACTCGTAATTTCAAGATTCTTGTGATTCGGCGTTCTGTGATTCATCTGACGAATAATGTCAAAAATGAGGAGAGTCATGTAAAATGATTCACGAGCAGCAGGACTGAAAATGTGTCAGTATTCACCATAAAATGTAATGAAGGACTAAGAGCTCAAGTAGTAACGGTATTTTGCTTATTCTTCTCATTGAGAAAAACACAATTACGACATTTGCATATTTGATAAGATATTTTGACATATGCATAAAGAAACATATCAGGGGTTTTCATTGTGACGAAGGGAAGAAAACTGTTCTTCTGAGTTGTTAGATTTTATCGTAGTTAGTTTATGATATGGGAATAACTGAGTGTGCAGATTAATGAACTGATACCGATTCAGCGCGTTCTAGTAGAATGAATGAAGAGTATAAATGTTCTACCAATTTATCCTACTTGAAGCATCAAGAGCATATTTTAACATTAAACCCAGTCAGCTTGAAAATATTCGTATAGTTTCAGTTAATTATATTCCTGTGAAGTCATTTCTAGAGAGAGTTAACATTCACGCGAATACACAGTAATGATTACAAAACTAGTAGTGTTTTACTGGCGGTAACATGAATTAGTCTCAACGTTATAGTTAGGGATTGATAAAAGGATGCTAAGTGACAATTAGTAAATTCAGAGATATGGCTGTTCAGTATTTAGTATTTCAGTGTTGGGACCAAAGAAAAATTTAAAAATTGAAGGGAAATTTGAAGCTGATTTTTTTCATTTTTTAGTATGTTTCACGAACACTTCCATAGAAATTTTAAAAAATATACATTTCTTTGAATATTGGTCTGAATAATTTCCTGTTCTCTTTATGGTTGATCGCTTTTTCTGAACCCAAGTGCGCGTTTTTAGTATTTTCTTTCGGAAATTTATTTTTCAAAATATTTGCTTCGGTACTACTTTTCCGTAAGGCACAATGCATTTTGGTAAATGGATTCATCAATTTGCTTTATTCCGAGGTAATTCAGAACTTCCTTTCTGTAGAAAACAAATTATAAACGTATTCCTAGATTAAGGTTTCACAAGGGTGTGGAATTTGTAAATGAAAGCGTGAATGCCAAAATAGTTATTTCTTTAATCAATTTATTTATACTACAAAACTATACCAACCCAATTAATATCCTTTACTTTTCAACCAATAAATAAAAATCGAAATACGGTAGAATATTAATCGTACTCGTTAATAAATAATGAAATAATAATTTTTGAATACAACAATATTCTTCGTGTAAAATATTTGTAATTAACTTATTCACTTCTATATGATATAATTTTAATTTACTTCTCTTTGTATCTAGAGTACTGATATGTAATATAATATACTATTGTGATGTGTTAAAAGCAACAATCGTATAGTGCAAAGAATTAATTGTAATTATTTGACTTCGACTCAAAAGTCACCATTACTGTCACTAAATTTACAACTGTTTAGTATGACTCACATCTATGTTTAAAATTGCTCAGAAACAGCACAAACTTCTTCAGTTCTTTCGTATGTTTAGCACCGCAATTTGCGACTACAAATAATACACCGATATTTGTGATGTATTACATTTCTGAAACCGGAAAGTGACTTTTGAAATGCTTTGAGTTCACGACTACGATAAGTGCTATCGGTGAAAAGCCATACGCAGATTCATTTCTTAGCAAATGGTAAGTCCTGACACAAAAACATCAATACAAAACATGAAACGATTTCCCAATCTTAAGATTTGTATTCAGAGCAATGTGTGTTGCTACTGACGATGTTTGAGGGAGAAAGAAAGCGGTTCTCACCCACGAAATTATCTAGAAGCAAGTGTACCTCGCAAATAAATTTTTCGTGGCTTCAAACACACCAACTGTTTTTAAAGACTGTTTGTGTCGCTTCTTTATGAAAAGAAAGATGACAATTATCTATCAATTTTGTGTCATCTGCGTTTCTAAAGACCTCTCTTGCTGGCATATACTTCTTTGTAAACTGGAGGGAACTGGAGAGAAGATAGTTCGTCTTCTGGCTATGTATTTTGTAAATTGTTGAAGATGGCCCATTTGGTTACATATTTGTGAAATCAGAACTAATTTGTATGTTTTTTCTGCGTTTTACTAATAAATACGAAACCGTCATGTCAACTGTCATTAAAAGTAAACAGAGCGACGGTGAATGGAACATTCCGATTTAAGTTTTTCAGCATTATCATTGAGAATAAATTACTCTATATATTAACCTCTGCTATCAAGCCTCGGCGGCTGAGATTTAGAGTTATTGAGTTTTTCTTTCATTCTTCTTCTCTATCTGTACTACTATTACCCCTGAGCGAAAGCCAAATAGCACTATCTTTCAATATGTCCCTGCGTAAGTAACGAACGCTGAATCTGGGTCTTAGACATTCCTTCTGTAGCAATGTAAAGTTATAAATTTATTTAAATGCATATTCAATAATATATTTATTTAGAGAGAGGAAATATGCAATAATGTATTCATTGCCAATATTTCTTGTCACGCGATAAGTGGTAAAAGAGACTTTTTTAAATTGATTCAAAGGTTGATCGACTTTCAAATGACAGCTTCTACTTTTGCTCTCGAGTTTGGTAGGAAATTGAACATAGTAATGGTTTCCGAGATAAAAATTAATTCAAGCTATTCGCATGTTCAGGTTCCATCAATAGCGTGTCAAACAGTAAATAAATACTAACAGGCTCACAGGCAAACGCAGCTGTGTCTTACGGCTGCTTAACTGACACACCTTATCCTAGACTGCGACATTTAGATGATACCATTTCATTTAATTTGTTTTCCGAATCAGTGGGTTTCCGAAAAGAGAGATACAAATGTTATGCATCACTTTTCACGTAATGAAATTCTCAAGCAAGATCATTTATCTTGTGTTTTACACCCTGGCTGGCCGTAGATTGCACAATCTTCATTTCGTTGTCTGGAATATACGACTCAATTTTACTCTCAAGTATTAAGAACCGCGTCCATGAAAACTACGCCTATACTTTTGTATACTCGTCTTCCGAACGGATGCATTAATCGAACACGTAAAAAATTACTTCTGAAATTGACCTCAATTTCCCGAGGTGGCGGATGGTTGGAACAACAGGACGAACCTTTTTGCTGGGCATTGTAACGTGTTTATCAATTCTCTCATCAGATCAATCTTCCGCTGGCTGCGTGACTGCTAACCATTCAGATAACGTCGATTTTAGCGCTGAATCGTGTGAGGTACAACTGATCGACTATCTTTCGGAAGTAAAAAAATATTTGTTTTGTCTGAGATAGGGTAGATATAAAAATAAAATTAATTTACGGCAGGTCTAACTGCCTGAGATATACAACGAGTTTTTGACGTATAGCCAAGGAAAAATATTTCCCAATCTCATTACTAATTAAAAGCGAAGAATTTCTCCGAACATGATGAAAAATACGAGATTGTATTTTAAAGAAGCGTCCACATTTGCCATGCGTGTACTTGCCTAACTCGCTCAGCTCGCGAGTAATGTGGACGATAGGCGAGTTGAAAGTCAATTCAAAAAAATAACACGAACTGCGTGCTCGTGTGATTCCAAGTGGTTCACGACGAGTAACTGAAATGGTATACCAGCGAACAACTGCATTAATGCGGACGGGTCCAAGCTGGCCATCTTGCAGTTTTGGAAAATGTTAGAGGGGTCGGTCAGGAGGAGAAATTACACGAAATATAAAATAATAGTCAATGCAACAAAATAAATGTGTCACGATATTTCTCGAGACAATATTTCGCATTTAAATTCTATAAAATCTTAACTTTGATCAAATTATTGACATCGTGAAAAAACCAATAAATGAAAAAAATGTTCATAGTTTTGCAAGGTGTTAATAGTTTATTTATACTATAATTCAATGCATCCATAAAGACAATAATTTGCAAAAATTATTTAGTCACAAATATTAAAATAACTATATTTTAATTGAAACTAATTACATTTTTTTAAATCTATAAAGAGGTCGTTTTTAATAATGAAATTCCAGGAGTGATTTCATTAGGGACTTTTACCCTCAGTCCGAACATGAGTGTCGAAGTGAGAATGAGCACAAGTAAAAGCCAACGAATACAATCCTGGCGAACACGAGCGCGATTAATAAGGATGGACCTTGGGGAGAATTTACCTCATAAGGTTTCAGGAAGTGACGGGTTATGTGGCAATTGTATTTTAAATTTTCGTTCTAAATGCTTTATCGGTTGTCTAATCATTGAACGTGAGCGCTAAAATCATCGGACTAAGAAGCAAAATTACTGAACCAAAAACTAAAATAAATTATGACGTATTATGAGGCACATATTTAAGGTGTGGATGTAGCAGACAAGTTTTCCTTCATTAATCATGCAACTATAAAAATTACTATTTTGGACGCGATAAATATTTTAACATTTTTACAATAATAATCAAAATTTTAAAACGAGGAGAGATGTCAGGAGTAAACGAAGAACAGATTTGTTAATTGGAGGATACTATGAGCTAAACTCTGCTCAGAGAACAGCATAAAGAGCTTTTCAGATGAACTGGAAATAAAGTTCTCTTTCTCGACAATAGCGACAGATTTTGCAGGACTGGTCGAACAATTTAGGAACTTGCTTCGTCATTGCCAAAATAGGGACAGCCGCAGATGACCGATATGATTTGAATTTTGGGACGAAATTTCTGTTTTTATGATGGATTTCGTTTCGATGGTCAAAGTTCTACCAAAAGAGTATCTTACCTACAGTACTTGCAACTCAAATCACAACAGGATGTCAATTGTGATGTAAGCTGATAAACACAGGATTCTTATTCGATGAATCCCACGATGCTTACATGATTACATGATCGAGCTTTGCGTTCCCTTCATCACAAACAATAAATGTTCTTTGTAAAGTCTACATAAAATGACATTTCAAAGTCAAGTAAATTTGAATGAATAATATCAGCTTGTAATTCATCAAATAAAACAATGTAATATGCACAATGTATTATTTCTACATAATATTTGTGTTTGTTTTTTTTCTTCTCTCCAAACTGAACTGCGTTATTCATTTTCTTCCGCCCTGATCAACAAATAAGTTCGAAACGTTGGCACATACATAAATAGAATTATTTCAACAGACCTCATCTCAAGAACCTTTTCCTGCTATTATTATTATCTTGAAAGTCAAGAAAAAACTGATGAACTGTCAACCTTGTTTGAGGGAGAGAAATGCTCATGAGAGAAGAGTTGAACTAAAATAGACCAAGGCATTGTTTCATAGCGAACGAATTAGATTTCAAGCTAAACAATCTGAGCTTACCATATTTTCTGTGGTAAGCTGCTGAACTGCATTGGTGCGATTCGCTTAACAAGCATTTTATTTACATACTGTAATGTTTTTTAAGCACGCCTAAAAACGTAGTAGTGTGTAGACAGTGTAAAAAGGCATGATAATAAATTTCTGAAATCAGTCAAACATTTTGGAAAATTATTAATTTTCTTTTATGTCAGCTAAGCGTGTAGTTACAAAAAGCAATTAAACAAAATTCAAACTAAAAAATTATAAAAAACAAAACAACCCCATAAAACGAATTTGTCGCTATTGTTTGGAAAAGGTTATATCTACGTTTGTACATCTTCAATCTGGTAATCAATTTTTTATGATATTACTTATAATTGTATTACTGACGATTTCATAGTAATTTAATACCTGACAAACTCTTTATCTTGCGATAAAAGCAATTATAACTGGTCAAATAATAAAACACGCATATTTATAATACCCTAACATTTAAAAGAATTGATAGTGTGTGCTAATAAATCGGTATTAGAAGAAAATATACCTCCCCACTTATAGGGAGACTTTAACTTGTACTTCTTTAGTGTGATAATAACCCATTTTTCCTAATATCTTTTGTATTTTTTATAATGATTCTTGTTATTTATATATACATACATACTTCGCGGAGGTTCTCTCTGGAAGAAAATTTTATACAATCTTCAAAAAAATTAAGAACATTGAATTAATTTCTTTCACTTCACTGAGTAATATTGTGAAGCACTCTCTTCAAGCACTTTTTTATGTTCATTGGAGGAATATTTTGTAAATAATATGGAGATAGTTATTTTCAGAGATCGTGGTAGGAAATGATACTCGGTTT
Source organism: Laupala kohalensis (assembly GCA_002313205.1). Taxonomy (NCBI): domain Eukaryota; kingdom Metazoa; phylum Arthropoda; class Insecta; order Orthoptera; family Trigonidiidae; genus Laupala; species Laupala kohalensis. The sequence goes on from NNCF01137623.1 coordinate 176,049, forward strand.
CTACTTTGATCCTATCTCCATCTTCAAATCCTGAAAGTTTTCTGTGGCGAAGTTCCGGAAAAAAGATGCTTTTCGGCAACAAGCTGATATGAATTCCTAAGAGAAAAAAGTTGCAATATTCACCGAGTAATAAATATGTAACGTGCGCAAATATTAAATAAATGATTGCTATAAATCTCAGTACAAATGTTTGAAAGTAGTTACGATTGAATTCGTGAAACCACCAAACCGACATGCACTCACAAACCTAATTCAAACTCTACCTTTCATTTAATCATCTCATCTGAATGGAATTCAATTTGAAATCATCTGAAACCAAACTTCAAATTGAAAGAAAACCTTTTTCTCGACGGGTTCAAAATTTTGTATGTGTTGAAATTAGTTCATAATTAGTTCCAAATTATGGTATAATTTGTTTTTCGAAAATCGAAAATGGCAGGGCTAACTACACGGAATTGAAGAAAACAAACATTTGAATATTCGATTCATAAAGAAAGGAAGTTGAGAAAAGAAACTTCTCTCGAACGTTCCAACGAAAACCGTTTCCTAGGTAGCAACACATGTCGTGTAATTACTTACCCTTCCGGAGTAACATCTCCGAGCCGACACCTCTTCACGCAATTCTCCAGTAAATCAGAACCAATCACTAGTTCTAAGCTCTACCACGTAAAAGGATCGCTGAACATAGTTGACAACAATAGTTGAAAACAGTAGTTGACATATAAAAGTAAAAGACATGCACATCAAACGGTGAACTCCGACCGAAAACGTTTCTACAGTAAACAAGAGACGTTTTAATTACACAACGCAGAAACCATGGCAGACAAAAACGTAGCTCTGAATCTTTCCAGCCCTGCAGAAGACCTTGAACAGAGCACGCAAGCTGAATCTACGCTAGCGGACTGGGAAAGCGGTTACTTCGCCCCGCGTCGAGATCACGATGTGAAAAATACTTCACACAATTGGTCGCTGGAGGGGAAGTTCGACTTTATTTTTGTTTTTTTAAAACGAAATACTAAAACCTGTCAGTTAAATTATATTTTTTAATGGAGTGAATCATATAATAACATCCATCATTAGCTTACATCTTATGAAACCTTCAAATATTTCTTTCTCATCCATACGTAATCAGAATATTTAATAATTCATGCACAACTGAAATTGCTTGGGAGTTCTTGAAAACCGACACAAAAAAATTATGACAATCGATTATTTCCGTCAATTATTTCATTTAAGTTTTCGTTGCACGAATACAGAAACGTCTTTGATTCAACTACGCGAATGATTTTCAAAACAGCGCTACCATAATATAATGAAAATCAACTAAAATCCTTTACATCTTTTTGAATTTCAAAAATGGACGTTTCTATGATACATTGTTTGACCAAAGAATGCAATATCAGAATATAATGCCACGAATTATACACTTATTCAAAAGAAATAAACAATGGATGGATAGCTGTAACATGATAACTAAATTATACTATTGTTTGTTACCTGCTTCTGTCTTTTATTTCATTTTGTACGCAAGTGTTAATCGATGAACAAAATACGTTTACATTGCACGGGAATTAACTCACCTTGGATTGGGTATAAAACGAATCTTTGATAAGTATATTTTATTTTTAGCTCTTAAATGAAATGGATTTATAAATAATATAATGTGACGGTCCAAGAAATTACGGACTAGTTTCAGATAAGGGATTGTATCAAATATGCTGTGTCAAAAACTTTCGAGTATTTCTACGGTTTCAATAGCAGAAGGAATGTTCAACGCACTTTCTTCGAATGATAATCGCGAATGCCTTTGCAGCTTACTTTCGACAAACAACAATCATTTCAATAATTTATGATTCAAGTTATTCTCATGGATTATTCTCTCCAATCCGACCCTTAAGAATGTAATGTGATGTATTAATACTTTCGTCGCGTCGTTGCTATTGACTTGTGCGGATTATTGGAAGAGTATTTGAAACATTCTTGGAACAGTTCTAGCTCGCAAATCTAGACATACATAGAAACATGGAAAGCGATTGACGCGAAAAGTGGTTTTGTCTCGAAATACAGAATTAATTCTCTTCATAGAAATTTTCCAGTCGCAAATCTGACTGAGTAGAGTAGAACAAACAAATGTACTTAAAAGGGAGATATTTTTTTCCAATTATCTGTGAGAAAATCTTTCACAAAATCAAGGTATCCAACTCGGTACGCGAGAAACACCCCATCAACAAGAAGAACTATAATGCAGTTTACTGCCATTTTCCCCACAGTGAGTTATTACACGTGAAAAATTATCTGATGAGAATTAAACATTTTAGTGTCAAACATAAGAATATACTGAGACGAAACAAGATAAAATATTCAGGAAAATAACTATGGATGACGTTTTGTGAACTGAACAAGTGAGTGTAATAAAACAATTTTTTTCTACTATTACATTACATTTAGAATTATGTGTATAATATATACTCAAAAGAGGATTCGTAAAAACCAACTCATGAGAGTGAGATATGAACAGGTATTTTTACCCTTTTCTGTAAAACTTCATAAACTAAAAACAAGAATCTTTGTATATTTTGATAATATAACGAAGACTCTTAATGAGTAATTTTAAGAAGAAAATCTTTATTTCAGCTTTGAATATGATTCATCGAGCATGTCATTCGCTATAATACTTTCACCGTTATACCTTTTCGTAAGTATTGTAACTGTGCCCACAACTACTGGTTAACGACTGCTCGACTTCCATGCACTAGTTACGAAAACATAAAATCCTGTTACAAATAATTAACCCTCAACTGATAACCAAATTACTTAGTAGTCTCTAAAATTCATTAAATGATGTCGTTTATGTACATTACTTATCGATGAAATGTGGACGATTTTCATGGTTTTCCATGTTCGTCAATCAGTACTCCAATCTCCCTCGAAGTGTAGTGAGAGTAATGTTGACGTGATACCAGTACGATTCTCAGTCGTATATGAACTCTTGACATTATGTAAAACCATACAAATAGGATTTCTATTTTTGCAATAAGAATTCCAGTTGTCAAGTTTATTTTTAGTCGATACTCTGAACAATGTACACATGATGATGAAGATTCTCAAGTTTTCTTTGTTCCTGTTGCATTGATGCTTGTTTCCCTAAGTGTTGTGTCATAATGTGTCAAGATGCGCGAGAGTGTCAGTGTCGGATGATAGGTACTCTTGTCTGTTTCATCCTCCTACGACTCATGAAATTAATAAACGTTCGTAATTGAAGTTTAGTGCTATAATTATTGCATCTCAGAGAGATATCTAATTAGTTTTTCGCTGCACGACCCGGGGATTAGTTTGCCGTCCGTTGCGTTAGCTTCTAGAATAATGATCGTGAATTCCGCGGAAACGGATCTTGAATCAAAAAGAATATTTCTTCATGGAAATGCAATAAAGTAAGAAAACTTTACACAGCTTTAATGTATTCATCCCACTAATTTACTGGTGCATAAAAATTATAAAACAAAAAACAAATTGAAGTTCTTCAAGGTAATCGATTTTGCTCTACATTTTTCAACTGCTGAATTACAAATCGTATTAGTTTCATTACTCATTTAATTCATATCAGCTTAGAAACACAATGGATGGTTTATAGAATTCAATAAAATTATCATTTGTATATTTTACTACATTGTAGGTTATAGAAATTTTGTAAAGTCCCCAAAAATTATTCCAAAATTCTGTCGTGACTCATTTTAGTTATCGAGTTACAAAATACAGAATATGAGTCAAGTGTTTCAGCATGCGGTAAGCAAAATATACTATAGAATTGTGAAGGTGTTAAATACTTATGAATATTTTAGAATGTGTTAGAGCGGATTAGAAATTGGTTAATGTATGATTGTAATATTTTTGTAACATTTAAAGATAAAGAAAACATTGCAAGCAAGAATTTTGAGTTAACCTTAAACCTTACAGAAACCCAGTCAGTTAAAAGAACACGGTTCGGAAATAGAAAGTAATTTTTGGAGATTTTACTCACTACGTAAAAATGTGTATTAACGTCCCTTCGATTATATGTGAATAGAGTTATTAAGTAGATAGTTTGGTCTCAAGAAGAGACTTGTTAAAATGTTACCCACAACAATATGCGAGGTTTCGTTAAAGACTCGAAATTCTGACAACTGTTTAATCATGGGAAGAACAAATTTTAGCGTTCAGCTTACAACTTAGAGATACATTATTCAAGTAACATATGCGTAGAAAGAACACACAAAATTTACTTAAAAAGTCCACCCTCTTCTCACAGAGGAGCTTTCCCGTAATTATAATGTATGTTGGCGTCTCCTTCGGGTTTCTTTTCATGTGGTATTTACTGAACTAAATATGTTGTTCAAATGGAAGATAAATAGCCCATCACGTTTCTTCAGTATTTGCTCGTCATTCGGTTTCACCGGTCGTACAGTACGAAGTAGACACTGAGAAGAAAAATCGAGAAGCAGGGACCGCTTTTGCAAGAAAGAAAAGATGAAAGAACTAGCTACATACGGTAAGATAAGTGAGAGAGAGACGAAATTATTACGTACAATGGCAGTGAGTAAAATACGATAGCGTGTTATGTCACAATGATACGTGTTCAGTGCATACGTGGGTTTGAAGATCATGTTAAGAGATCAGTGGCAATGTATGTCTGCAGAATTGACGTCAATGCAGTGACAGTAACCAGATAATTTAAACACACTACTTGAATTAAGTACTCCGGAAATAAATAATTGTAATATTCATTTCTGTTTGGTAACAGACCCTAGTATTGAAAGGATGGAGTTCTCAAGTTATATTTTTATGATCTTGAATGTAGGTGATGCTGGGATACGTTTCTCTCGAAGTCTGTTCCAGATCAAACTAGCACTGAAGTTTTATCTCAAGAGTAATATGACCAATTTTAATGAGATTTTAGAGAGGAAAAATATTTTCCGTCATATCTACTAGTAAAATCTATCGGCTAAGTTACAGTTGCGTGTAAAAATTTTGAAAAACTTTATTAGTCACATTGTCACCCCTACTTTAAGAGCATAATGTAATTTCTCTCCAATTTTAGGGTTAAACAGTGGTGACGAAAATTTGATAATTTTCTTTGATATTAGAAATCTAATAATGTTGCCTTATTACACATAGACAGGATAACAAAAAGGTACACGTATTCGTTTGATATAAAAACATTTTCTTTATCGTTCAGATCATTGAGTTTCTATATGTAAAGAGACCATAATACGAAGGTTATAATCGAGTAATCTATAAAAATTATAGCGCATTCGATGCGTATTCCGGGTCCAAATAAAAATTTTCAGAACAATTAAGTAATATTTATAATCACGTAAGGTTTCAAAATTTAAATTTTCTTTAAGTAAATTGGAGTGATGAACTAATGTTTTCATGTGTTCATGCACTTGGGGGCTAAATATTGAATATATGGATTAATATTGAAAATGTTTATTGTTACAGGATACATCGCTATTACTCGGAATAGCTGTTCAAAAATATCAATGTCTCTTAGTGAATGCTCTTAGTAAGACATTACGTATTACAAAGTTGTTAGAACTTGATCAGCCAATGGTTAACTACAAACTCTTAGAAATAGGAGAGAATTCAATGTGAAACGAATTAATTATTTGTGAAATCAAAGCACAGAATTCCGTTGTTCATCCCAAATTATCATTTACTCTAATCTTCAATTTTTTTCTTGATTCAAACTGTGATGATGTTTCAAGGTTTCGTATCAGTAGATTCAACGAACAATTTGCTGTTGGAAATAAAATGGAAGTTAAAGTTAACCGTTAAAGTTAATTGAATTTTTAAAATGTAAAAATAAATCAATCAAATAGTCAAGGACTATATAGTTAGTCAAACACGCAATAGTTCATAATAACATAGGTACAGTGTAGGTCGGCTAGGCTGGGCAGGTTAGAAAGGTAAAAAAAACATGAGTTATGTTTATTGTTTTTCATGTTTTGTGTATTTGAAGTAGCAAGAGAATAAATTTCTTGCAAGGTCATCTTGCAAAACGTGCATTTTCCCTTCATGAACATTAACACAAGAAAATTTTCACCTGAGAGGGATAACGTTTACCCGCATAATTTACTTTTCAGTGCAAACCGTCAAACAGAACTATAGTGTTTTCTTACACGTAATATGTTGTTAAGTTATGTTGTAAAAAACACTGAACGCAAATACATCAAGAAGGTCAACTAAATGATAGTATTCCTTCTTCTACTCGGTTTCGTTCATTCTGTTGATTTTGAATTCTATGTCAGTCCACGGGTTGGAGGGAATAGAAATGGAGAGAGGGCCATTGCAAATGGCTGGATATTTTTACTTTTTGAACAGCATTCGCACATGGGATCCCTGAATCCTAGTGTGAACCTAATTACATGGCCATGGCGCGTATCACCTTATCTGACTAACTCTTGTTCTCACGACGTAGTGTCACCCGATGTGTCCTTGAGGACTGCTGATTTCCAATTTCAGACCTTTCTTACGATGCATAGTGTGGGAATCTCAGACCGTATTGGTCTGAGCCGAGGTATTGAACTCTATTCGTTCATCGAATTATAAGCATATAATGTCCGAGCATTTACTGACACTTCACGGGTACGACGGGTACTCCTGATGGCCGCGAAGAATAAGAGATAGTCGGTCAGACGAAATGATATGAGATAAATTTCTGACTAGACGCCACCCACCGTGGAAACAATACTTAAAAAGTAAAAATTGCGGACAGATAAGTCAATGGAAGATAAGTGTAACATAAGTTAATAAAAGCGTTAATGGTTTTTCGAAATTAGCTTAAAAGTTAAACAAGATGTCAACTTCTTTAATTAACGTTTAACGGATTAACGCTTTTCTGCGTAGCTATGCACATTGGTTAATAATTCAATACAATAGTGTAATTATACTTCAAAGTATTCTATTAACACAGTAGAGTTATTACCTTTATTTTTTAGTCGGGTGTATAAATATGATGGACACGAAATAGTTCATATGTTAACATTTGGAAACTTGAACTACTCGTTTTCTACGTTTTATCCCTTCGATGTTTGAAAGGAGTGCGAAAGCAGACAATTCTTAAAGAAGTCATTGCTGTGGAAAGATGCGACATAAATGGCGCGTAACATGACACACAACACGATGCGGAGAGAATGTATTAGCCCGTGCTCTTAAGAGCACAAGCTCCGGCGGCAGCATCGCTTCTCTCCCGGCACAGTGTTCCAACAATACACACAATATGCTCTAGTATTGGGTGAAGTGGAAACTTTTTGTCACATTGTTGTCATTACATGAATTCCGAGTCGTGTCAATTTCCTATGCAGGTAGAAGAAGCAAAAGTTAGAAATTTAATTTTAAACAGTCAATAAAAAGTTCCGCTTCCACATAATTGTCTATGTAAAATTTCTCAAACTGAGAAAATAAAATATTGAATCGAACACTTTAGCAGTGATGACCTTTCAAAATATATGTTGGTTACAATTAAGAATATACCTAAACATTTGGAACCACGAAATACTCGTTTTCTGCATTTTCAACAGGAACTTATTTCTCGTTGTTCGTATTATCATTGTCATCAAAACACTGAGAGAAAAAATAGACGCCAAAACCATTTAAAGCTAATAAATGAGCATTTTGTTGTAAACTGTATTATTTATGTCATTTTTTAATCTAGAGTTATTACATATTTTACGACCTTCACTATTCACAATATTTATTGTAATAGATTCATAAATACACAACGTTTCAATCCTTGAGTCTTCTTCAGGTGTTCATAAACTGTAACTTCATATTAAATAATTTATCATCGCTCCACGTTTATATGTGCTCTACGTTTCGACTATGCACACGGTCCTCTTCAGGTGCATCAATTGATTTGAACGGTTTTAAAACAATTTGAAATATATAACTGAAATATTTTGTATTTAACACTTCAAAAATAAAAGTTTCATTTAAAACAATGACGTAAAAATAGAAGTCGTGATAAAATATAGACGTAAAAATGCAATAACAAACCTTGCTCGAAAATAGTCGAGAAGTAGAGCACTTTATTTATGGTATATTATTATTTTACTGGGATGCTTGTTTTAATGCATATTTGCGTAGGAATGTGACGAAGTGTGTTATACTAATAGAGAAACATAGAGAATTTGTGATTAACAAAGTCTTAAAATTATGTAGTGTAATACCAATGCTTGAGAAATAACCATTGTAATCCAACCTCTTCTGCAATGCAGTATTGATACTACGAGCGTCTTCAGGACTATGATGGAAATGCTGTAATTTATCAAAATAATTTATATTATTCTAATCCATTCAATACGTTGCAAATAATTTTTCAAGTCATGATTTGTTTTTCAAAATATTATTCATTAACTGGAAAGTGTTCATGTGATGTCCATGTACGATGGGTCCTAGGATTGCATAGCTAACATCTTAATTAGGTATTAAATATGTTATGGGCAACCGCAAGTCATTCAAACCGTTTGTTTCTTGAAATTCTTATGAGAATCGAATATCATATTCAACCTAATCATTCTCTGTCCTCAGATAGCCTTAAGCTACTTCAACAGCATTCCCAACCAGTTCCTTCTGGGGTTTCGTCTCCATGTACTGTTCTTCAAAGAAAAAAAAGGACCGAGCAACGGCGTTGCTGAAGAATCAATTTACATAAAGCAAACATGTTTCATCCGCGATCCGACGCGTGAAAAATGTTACTCATACTTGCATATATAAATTAAATGTGTCATCTCTGTAAACAATTTTTAATGATACAAATTTGTCGATATTCCTGACATTCTTTTTTAACTTTTTTCAATATCATATAATGTACGAAAGCGAAAAGGATAATTATTTGACATGTTGCTGAGCTAAAAACGGTTTGAGCGCAATTAAATAAAATGGATGTAATTAAATAATTAAATGCAATGGATATGCAATTCAATCCGATTCCAGTAAAGTAAAATTTTTTTTTATCTGCTAATACGGGAATGAGATGTGTTCTATTTGAAATCGTTTCGCTTAGAGTTTCCGACATCTGTGCATCTATATCGAACATTATTCTTCCTTCTCCTTATTTCTTTGACCATTCGTTTACGTTTTAGTTAATAATTTGGTATTACAAATAAGGCAAAGAACTTTGCAATCTAAAGTAAATAAATACTTTTTGCATAGGGTTTTGAAATTCAGATTTCCATCGTGTGATATGAGCTATCGTTTCAACCTTTAGTCTCCGCACTATTTGTGGGTTGAACTTTCGAAACAGAACAGACTTATGAGTACATTGTTTTGTAAACGGCGCCAAAATATCGCAGATTCTACGCAAAAATATTACTATGCTTTGACAATTGATGAAGTGTCAAATATTGTGCTGTGATGTGTTTTATGAATGTTGAAGATACAGCAGCTAGAGGCAGCCTTAATATTTTCCACCAAGATATTAAAAATACTACATTGTATTTTATTGACTTAGTAATTGAATGATTTAGAACTATCACAAAGGATAAAGAAGAAACATGATGTGTATGAATGATAAAATGATACGAAGACTAATATTAAATATTTATCACGGCACCTATCAACACGTTTTTAATGACATTACTTTTAAAAATTTTGCGGAGTGTCTGGTTAAGATAAGTGTTTTGATTAATCTTCCGTTCACTACAAATATGCAAGAAGGACGAAACAAAGTATAGCACCACTCGAAACAGGTGGTTGTGGTTTGTGGTTTGCGGATTTCAATGAAATCGAAAAACCTACAATTTTATGCATGTGTGGTTTTTAAGGTTCTCCAAATTTCCACAGAAACTTCTGCACGCAAAGTAGCTTTATAAATCAGTGCGTTCCAATTTATATTTGTACGGCACATTTATCAGTTGTATTACTAATGGACCGGTTTTATGTTAAAAACAATTTATGGAAATTAATCCAAGATCGTTTCATTTTGAAATGGATTCTCTTATGTACACTTCACATCGAAACCAAAAAGAGCATACTAATTTATTAAATGATTTGTGACAACTTCTCAAAAAACAGTATAATTAATAAAAATAAATTGTATTAATTTCTCATACTTCAGATCACCAGTCAAACTCACCAGAATAATAATATGGAAACAATTCCCTTAATTTAATTCCAAATGAGGGTGTTATGTTGTTGAGATTTTTGTAGTCATATCCCGAGAATACTACCAAATAAATGACTGATACTGTATACAAATATATAAAGAATATTATTTGAAATAAGACACTGGCGTATGGAGAAATTGGAGACCGGATATTCACATTCCTCTGCCACAATAATCCCTAAAATTCAACACTGAAGATGGCCGTTACGGGGTCGAAAAGGCTTTATTCATTAAATAATTCAGAAAGTGACAAAATGTTTTCCTCATTTATTTGGAAATTCATGAATTAAAATTTTGTGAACAACCTGTGATGTTTTACAATCCAAATATTATAAACTCTTAAAAAATACATTCTTATTTCATAGTCACTCTAAAGCGAATGAAGTTTGCAAGAGAAGATAAATAGGTTTACTAATGTTAGAGAGGGGGAAGCATCCCTCTCCCAGATAAAAGGTGCTCTAAGAAAACCATTGAACTTAAAGTCAATACTTCAACGGTTTCAAAGCACGAAATTAGACATTGTAATCAGCACTTAATAAACGATTTTATGTTCTAAAATAATCCATTGTTATTCCTCCCACTCCGTACATCATCATGGTACTAAAACGTATTCAATATTGCAAATAATTTGCTATTGCAATTTCTTATTGGCGTGGTATGATACTTTTAATTTTGGATGAAGAAACAATGTATCAATAAAATAAAATAAATATCCCATTCTCATGGTTCTACAATACAGAGTAGCGCAAATTCTAACATATATTTATTCACAAAATTCACATATTTCTCACTGATAGTACACACGACATACACAATGCATGACGTAAAACGCTTTGTTGCACCAATGCACTTTCATTATAGCACATCACTGAGACTTTCCGAGCGCCAGTGCAGGTTCATATATAATTTGTCTGGGACTCATCCTGAGAATAATTATGCAGTTCCTTAAACACAATCATTGACATGATTCTGGACATGGCTGTATGATAAATGATTGTGGAAGAAGACAAATGAGGAAGAGAAATAAAAGGGAGTTTTTTGCCTCTCGATAGTTCAAAACACTTCATTTTGACGTTTAGAGGAATGTGACGATTTTATGAGAAATGAAATATCGGAGTACCTCATATCCTATATCGTACGACAGTTTACTCTGAATAAGATTTCTCATTCCAAAGGCTTAAAGTAATGGTAATGTGAGTCGTGTAATCTAGACTACGCTCATTACGGTGGAGTGAATAGTTTTGGGCATCGACTCATTCATTCAACAGTATACATTTCGCGAGTTTTTTAATTCAAAATGAAGTCAGTTGGTTCACTCAATTTGAACTATCGAGATTCTACCGTTTCGTACATCCCTTATTAAGGAATCACAGTTTTCACATGGACACACATGGAGGTTACAGGAGCCGGGAACTCCCCGACGCCACTCACTCACCGGCGACAGAGCCCGGAAGTGCGGGCGGCAGCCCCGGAGCGGCACTCGCGGACGCCGGGACCTCCATGTGGGTCCAGTCCAGATGCGTCGTGGGTTCGGACACGGGGGCGGCGGCGGCGGCCGCTGCGGCGGCGGCGACGGCGGCGACGAAGCCGGCGGCGGCGGCGGAGGCTGCTGCTGCGGCGGCCGGCGCTCCCTGCCTCGCTGCGGCTTCCGCCGGCGAGACACTGCTGCACGAGGCGGCACTGGACGGGCACTGTGCACTGCCGCTTGATATTAGCATGTTAAGCCACTGAACAACGCACACTGTTCGGCCATCAGGCCTGGACCTCGAGATCTCACCACTTCCTCGTGTCCAAAAAAGCGCGCGGAACGGAGCGGTGAAGAGGCGCGAATAACAAGTCCAGAAGTGTCTGAGCGGTCGTCACTCGACCCGACCCGATGGAGGGGGTGGGGGTCAAAGGCAGGCGCCGGAGTCTTCCGACCACTGGTACGCGCCCTTGCAGAAATTACTAGGAGCGATTGCCCGCCGTACGCGCCGTGACGTACGAGACTATTCGGCTTCGGTGAAGAATCTCTTAGGAGAGCGGGTGTCTGAGAGGGGAGCACCTTGTGACTGGTGTGATCATGCTTACTTTAACACTGAGAGGTAATCTCACGGGTGAAAGCCCAGCCTGCGAGAGGGTAGGCCGGCTTCATCGCTGACAGGTGTGAAGCAATAGGATGGGGCGTCGAAGGACGCGGAGGGGGGATATTGGATTGGCTTGCTCAGTCAGGAGCAAGCGGATAGGTAGGCTTGTAGCGTGCTCACCCGCCGCGCCGCGCAGTGGGAGTGGCGAGAGGCCGGACGTGTGGGGCACGAGGAGGGGGAACGCGATGGTGCGGTGGCGCGTCTGCGGCGGCGCGCGCGCCAGCGGGCGGGCGCAAGAGCGCACGGCCACGCCGAGATGACCCCGGATTCGCAGCAGCCCCCACGCGACGCTCCCGACGCCGGCGAACCGCCGCCCACGACCCGCCTCAGCCCCACGCCAATGACGCCCAGAACCCACACCCTCGACTTCTCAAGTTCCTTGTAATCAAGCACGTCCGTCTTTCTCTGGCTTATCACGAGGCGAAGGGGCACCCAACCAAACGTAAGTCCGTCAAATATGACGAAGCCTCTAGCGACGGGTTTTTCTTGTGTTTCCCCACGAGCTGCCGAAATTCCAGAGGAAATGCGTGGACTTGTCGAGGAAACCCGTTTTATTTCCATCGTAAATAACTTGATACTTTACGAGCCAAGAAAAATAATAACTTCTACATAGTTTCAAACTGATTGTAAGGATCGTATAACAATACAATAATACTCATTGTTATGGTTGCCGCTGAATAGTTAGTTGGCATTTTTACAACATCACATACAATTCTGACCACATTGCATTAAACTCAATAGCAGGAATTAAGTCGGTCTTTGTGAAAACCGTTTGTTCCGGTCAGTGATTTTCGTAAATTTCAAATTACATTCACAAAATAGACGCTCATTCCAAAAGTTAGGATGAAGTAAAATTTCCATTACATTCTTATTTTAACAATAGATATTATTAAAAATTTCATTCCATTCTTATAAAATGTTTCCTTTCTTATTTGCCAGTCCTTTAGGAAGTATTTGAAATAAAATCCTGAAAGGTGGAATCGTATTTCTATTTTCTTGTCAGTGGGGCATAAATATATATTTTTAAATCTTGCTTTGTGAATACAATTTTAATTATCCTTTAGTTCTTCTTCGCTTTCTGTCTTCTTCGAATTTTCTCTCATTATCTCGCACCATCCAACTCTTGCACAATTTCACTAAAATTCCAATGACATTAAAGGTCTTTGCTTGTCTTTGATTTGGTGCTATTTAGCTGGTGGTTACTAGAAAGCAATCATTGGAAGAGGTAATAACGCAGTAATGTTGATGTTACTTGTAAAGTCTGATACAAATGTGTTAGTGAAAGGAGTGTACATAAATTATGTTTAGCTCCCGAAAAACGTCTGAAAATTTGCACTTTCATTTTTTCCTTAATTTCTTTTCAGAATGTAACTATGCCCCGGTGCACCTAATTGTAGCCGCTTCTCTGCACTACCCCAAAAATTCTCAAAGCACTAGAAAATACAAATGTAAACAAATTTTTTTTAACTCAATGAAAATTCAAACTTCACTAGCAAAAAAAGTTAACAATTTGGATAAAATATAACTTGAGACCAAATTGTCAAAAATGCAAACTGAAACCACTAATAAAAGGCAATTTGAGGGAGATTTTGTTTAACCTGTTACTGTAGCGACGTAGATACAGGGGAAACGTTGGATTAAAATCCACCCCAAAAATGTTATTTTTTTGTCAGAATAACTATTATTATTACTAAGCTTGGACACTGATTTAAATATATTCGGTGAAATATTTAATATCATTAACTTTTACTGAACTTATTAATAACTGGTGCTGCATTTCATTTAATAACTTTTACAGCAAATCATATTTTTTCTTTTTCTTTTTTTTAGTTCTGGTTCCCCCGAGGATTATAATCAGCTGAACGCTGCGTTGTTTAATATAGTATTACGAAACAATAAAATCATACCCACACAAAATGAAACTGTTTGCTGGCAAAGTATCTTCTACATCCAGGATCGTTGGTTAGGCTTCCTTCCATCACCTTAGGTAAAAAAACATTGGGGCAACGAACGAAAAGAAAAGAAAGATCCCGGAGTTGCACAGAATGTGCAGGTTTTGCAATGTGTCTGCATTGTTAGGTATCTTTTCTGCTAGTGAAAGAGAGGGTCTTTATATTCCGGTTAGTAACATTTAATCGGAATATGAGACACTTCATTCCTTCAATTTATTGTGGAATCTTTTCAGAAATACAGGCGTAATTAGTAGGTTTAAAAAAACCGTAATTGTTATACAAAAGATTTGATACTCAGGGTGGAATGTATAGTCGTTACAGGAGGCGAGGTGAAAAACTCTTCTCGCAGATTGTTGGCTGTGGTTTGGAAAATTCCTTCCCCCTCACCACGTTCTTACTGTATGAACTGTGATGGTTGGTGAATTGGGAGTGCGGCTCGTTTACGCGCAGAATCAAACTTTACCATTGCGCACCTACCCCGGGTTTCTTCACATAACACGCCTCCTGTATTTGAGGAATACTCACACTCAAATCTCACTGGAAGGCGATTCTGGAATACACAGTCGTTACTCCATTCTCATGAGAGTGAGGCTCGAGTGGCCGTTGACCGCCACTTGAGAGTCGTTTGAGTGGGTTAAGTGAGGTTGTGTTTTTTTTTTATTGGGGCTTTAGGGCTCGCCAACATATAGGTCATTAGAGCCCTTACGTGGAGTTCTGTGTGCTGCTTGGTTTTGCGTTGTGGTTGTTTGTGTCGGTCTCGTGTGATTCTTTCTTGATCCTTCTTATAATTGTTTTTGATTAATTAGTCAGTATATAGTTTATATTAGTTGATGTCCTTATAGTTTATTGTTGTTATCATTGTTATTTTTAATTGATATTCATTCTATAAATTGCTTTAGTGATGAACATTGAACACCAGTTGTTGAAATTCTCACATCACGAAGAGAATGAATTTTATTATGAAAAGGATGGACACTTCTGAAACGAAATGACTAAAAGATATATACTTTAAAAAGTAATCAATAGATGCGCGCTTCTAAAATAATAAAGAAATTTTAATTAATTGAAATTGAGAGAACATTATTAAAAAATATGAACGGAACGACTGAAAAATAACTGATTGATGAATAAATAGAAATGAAATGAACGTAAAATATATATATACTCCTCCACACCCTTAACCCTGCAGTACTGGCATGCATCCCTCAGGTACATTATACTATTTTTCTGGCATATGCGGGTGATGGAATTTTCTTAGAAAGTTGTGTGGCTCAGTACCTCTCTATTGACATTCCTGGAACCAGGAAATTTACTTCTAGCTTCGTTTATGTTTGTTTTATTTGCTCCAGATTAGTTTGAATCGAACTCTGCGCGTCCTGAAAAAGAATCACTCTGGGAACAAGAAAAGGAAACGTTGTGTTTCTTGCTAAAAGAACGCAAAAAAGCACCGATTTACACTATACAGCTGCCAAAAATGTGATCGTCATTCATGTCTGCAGCATTCACATATTTTATGTGCCACATGTATAAATGATATATTCACTAACCTATCCTTCGCAACATTAACTTCATTAAAGAGAATGTTAATGAGATGGGCCATTCTTTGTAAAATCGGCCAAAAAAGTCGACCATCGCGAACTTCAACAAAAACATTTTTTCTAGTTAATTACGTCGAAATATAAGGTTTATGCCCGTTGATTCCATACTTTTGTCGTTTTCTACCATTGAGTAAATCCAAGTCTCTTTTGACATAAATCAAGCCTATATGAATAGCAAATGCAAAATACTTAAAAAAATACTTTCATAAAGATAATCATAGTGTTTTATACGGACAGTTTACTCCATTCTATTGTTTTCAATCATATTATTATATTATTTTTGTCAAACGAAGACCATTTTTTACTTCAAAAACGGAAAATGCTACTTTTATTCAAAATTAATTTTCCAAAATACAATACCACGGATTTTCGCGATTTTATTTGAAAAATACCTAAAAGCATTGAATATCCATTGGTAGAAATTTCATCCATTTTTCTTCATAATTCACAGAGATATAATCGATTACATCGAGGTATTATATTTCACGATTTAAGTAGTTTTTCAGGATTCATGATTATTAGTCTTTTGAACTCTAGTTATAAGTAAAAGTCAATTGACTGTAATTGTACCGAGCTTCGTTCGAATAGCTCACGAAATGGTCCTATGACAAAATATTTTTCGCAAAGGGATTCAAGTCATTGTTTACTTACTCAGTTACACTGCTGTGTAATTATGAATATAACGAATGATAATTCCATACGTAACTATTTTGCTAATTTGGTTACAGCGCAGTTTACGTTGCCTATTTATAATATTAGACATACATATTTATTTATGTGAGAAGTGTTGACTACATAGTGACTACCGCGAGAAAGTATTCGCCGTCCTTGCGACACCGATCAGTGGCAAACAGACTTCAGTTAAAAGAAGGTATTTTGTCTCTGATTGGTAATCACTTATTCTTCAGGTACTTATTCTTTCTTTCATATTATTCATAGGTATAAGGAAAGCATAATGAACGTCCGAAAAACAAGGCGAGATCTCTTCAGGTCTTTACGATAATGGTGTTTATGTGATAGATTTTTGTTTATTCTATAACACACAAAATAATCAACGTATTCGAAACAAACTTGAATTTTGTTTGAGTTCATTCGGAAAAGGGACCCATTTCTGCAGACTCTTTGCAAACTCTTCCTGTCGCTGTAGACACGTGGGTGTTTACTCGTGTCAGCAGAATGATACTTTCGCACGCTGCGGCGCACAACCGGAAAAAAGGTGAACTGGGGTTAACGTTGAAATAAAATCCTCTACACGCGTGTTCATTTTCCATCGAGGATTGGAAGGAAAGGTTGGACTACAGCCGTATTATTTGGATGTTTATTTATTTGTTTTGAAAAAGTTAGTAGTAGCATTTTGTTTCTAAATTCTTTTCCGAATTTTCTTTTTGAATTGAACAGATCTAGGAACACATTTTAACTTTGAAGAAACTTACAAACCTCTTATTTCTTTGTCAATTATTACTTTACATGAATTCGCTGGTTCATATTTTGTTAGTAGGGCTATCTTTCATTCAATGTGATGTGTTGTTACTACATTACATCAAAAGTAGTCGTATTTCAAATTCAAATTAATATTGCTTATTTCCTAATGTTTCAGCCTTGAAAATATTAAGTGCGGTAACTTAATTACCTTTTTAACAATAAGATAACAGTTCGTCGAAATTTGTTCGTAGTATAGGGATCAAAGTGTCATATATGTACGTGCGAAACCCGAGTTTGAATACACGCCGAGAAAGTTATAATTTCATTTATTTCTCTTAACATAATCTGCCTCATTACACTTTCCTCGTGTGTTTAACATTTTTATTGTTACTTTTACAGAACCAGATTTTAAATTAAAGAACAAATTTTAAGTCAGCTGTATCGAAAAACGCCGGTTCAATCAGCTTCGTGAGCTGTTGGTGAATTTGAGTTTTCGGATTCATAACTCGTATATACCTTATTTGTTTGGTTGTTACAAATAAAAAAATTCTTAATGTATCGTTGTTTCGAATTTATTGTTGGAATGTAATGTATTGTTTGTATTTAATGTAATATTTCAATCATTCTTAACTTGAGATGGAAAGAACATGATATGGAAACTCATATGAATTGAAAGAAAATCTCTTGCAGTTAAGCAGCAAACTTAAGCAGTTTCATTCGCATTTTTAGTTAATTAGCAGCTATTTATTAATAGTAAAAATGTTAAAAAAGGGGATAAATGTATAAAAGACTTGATATGATCGACAAAAATGAATTAAAAACTGCATTCGCTCTCCCGGGAATTCGAACCCCGTGCCTGTTCAGTATGAAGCTCGTACGTTATCCCTAGACCATTAGACACAGGTTCGAAGAGAGAAAAAAATATGGTTTATTAATGACGCTAGTATAACACATGTTAAAATTGTTCTACCCAGAAAGAAAACCATGTTATATCACATTTACATCCCAAAATACTTCTAATCTGTGAATTTCATTAAATTCGTTAGAGCCGTTGTTGAGAAAAGTTTCGACAAATACGTAGGTATATAGATAAAATTATTGCTCGCTTAATAGTATAGAATAAATAAATAAATGGGATATATANAGATATATATATATACACGCGAGTACTCGAGAAACATTATCCAATGCTAATGGTACAGGGTTAACAATCCTCTCAGAACACATGGCAACAAAAATAGATCTTAGCTAAACTAAGTACAAATGGCCGTCACGAAAACATCCAATGGACGTACATAGGTAGTGTTGTATTCAATTTCTATGAAAAAAATATTGCAAGACAAAACACTGCGCACGCAAATATATAGAGACATTTCGCATTTTTCTCGCAACATCACTCAATCTCCACTCCATTCACACTCACACTCAAGTGACGAATATGAATCCTCATTCATAATTGAGTGGGTACTCAAACTCAATCGAGTGAGACTTAAGTTGAGTGTGAGTGTGCCGCAAGTACGGCTTCTCAGAACTCAATTCGCTCTCCCGACGGGCTCGCCGGACCGGCCGGTGACAAACAGTGACTCATCTACTAGGCATTGTCCCACAGAACTGGAACATTTTTTTATTTCTATTTCAAATTTTAACACGTTTTTACTCATTTTCATTACGATTTTATGTAGAATTCAAAATACTTTTTATATCGTGTTTAAATTTTTAATAGTTCCAGTTCTGTGGGACACTGCGAATTGAGTTCCGAGAAAGTCGTTCATCCTCTGGGTATCATGCCTGAGCGAAAACACTATAAAAGAAGCACATGGTAAGTATCCTTCATACTATCAAGAGCATCAGAATGATTTCCTTCCAGAAGTGGTTTCGAACTTTATTTGTACTTCTGGCCCTCGGGTTTCCCTGTTCCGTTATGAATAATTTTATAATCTAATTCTATAATATTTTCATTAGCACATAATTTTACAAATAAGGGAAAGCACTTTTTCAAGAATGTAATTTGAAAATTTGAACGTTAAGAAAATATATCAAAATATTTGAATATTTAAAATTCACTTTTGAGAAACATGTCATTTGTCTTCATTTCTTGAATCAATTAGCCATCTCTCGCAACAATTACACAAACTTTACCTTTACGCTATGCATCAGCTTCAAAGGAACAAATATTGTTGAATTTAAAAATATTGTTGGTCCAAGTTGTTCATTCCTTGCTGTTCACAGTTAAAAATTAACTCTATATAGTCATACGCTTAGGTCCACATTACGAAAATAGACGTTATCAATAATATATGCCCTTGAGAATTACGTTAAATATTTAAATATTACATCGTCTTCGATGTCGTTTTAATTCAACTAGTGAACGTTACCAGGGGAAGCTAGCAGTAGCAGAAGCAAACTTATACGGCACTTCATGCAGAAATCAATAGAATTAAAATACAAATTAACTGGCGCCTCGCAGGTTTCCCCTCTCGCACCGTCTCCCCAAAATGGCGGTTTAGCCGGCCATCAAGCACGCGTAACGAAATGAAATTCAGATCAAGCAAGCATTCAGGAGAATGATGATCAGCGATGATTTTACGTCATTGTCATATTAACGACGTGTTCATTAGTAAACTATTTCCCTAGTTCTGTCTTCTTCCTTGACGTTCTCAGTATATGAATCTTTAAAATTTATCTAGTTACAGAATGTTCGCCAGACAAGTCAGAGTTAAGTATCACTGAACACCATTATCGAGATTTTTTTGTTTGCCGTTTATTGGAGTTAAACAAGTCTGCTCTGATTCCTGTAGAGTTATCGATTAAGATAAAAAGTAGAGAAATTAGGGTAGAGAATGCAAAAATTCGGCAATAGAGTTGATTTTTAAAAACTTTTGCCCTGGTTTATACCCCTACTAGTGTAACTTCCAAATTTTTTGCCACAAACTTTTGCGCCACTGTGCTGCTATCTTAAAAAACGGTTAATTTTTAAATTCTTGTCAAATATCTGCCAAATTAAGGGTCTGGCAAAAGAAAGTTATTCTATACACTTTGAAAGGGTTAAATTTACTAAAATATGGCGGAATCAACAATTTTTCCTCCGTTTGTTATGAAGTTATAGTTCTTTAAATTTTGGCACAATTTTCCAAAATAGAGAAGTGTTCACTTCCTGTTAGTTTTTACCTAGTAGCTTCTAAATGAATTTTCTACTATGTGAATGCAAAATTGTTTAATTATATACTGTACTTCATGAGATGCAATGTTTTGAATAGTATAGTTACTATCGAGAAAAAGTTGCGCCATTTTACTCATATTAAACAGAGTCAGAGGTAGTTCAGTGCCATGCACTGTGTAGCAAACGTCTCGGAGATATTACTTCACAGGAATGCAACGATGATGAGTACCAGTAAATTGAAGCATTACCCAAAATATAAAATTATTAACCACTCGGTCTTGTGATTAGGGGTCACTCACATAATACGGCAAGCAATTTGAGTGTATTTTTAACTCCCAATTCACCCCTCTTTGCCATACTTTAGCACAAAATCTTCTTCCTTCCATTTTCAATAAAATGTATCAAATTTCTAGGATTTGAGGGGGAGTTGAGGATTTTGCAGTTTTTGTACTTTTCACTTATAATTATATTCGTAAATTTATTCAAAAAAGTATTATGTATATAATTTATTTCCTCATTATCCTCACAATTATCGGACCCTCTCCCCCACTCCAATAGCACGACGTAGACGTAATGTGATTGACCCCTTAGTCGATATCCATGTTTTCTTCATCGAGAAGTTATTTCAAAACGAAGCTGGACTGCGATTATATACAACATCTATTTACTTGATGCTTGCTGTCGTGTAACTGTATAAAACAGTGAAGAAATATTTAATAATTTTGTAGGTATTATGTTCATTATTGATTCCGTTGTATTTCAGTAATCCTCTTCAAGATGATGCACTGCAAAGGTAGAATATAGACTCAAACATGTGTGAAGAAACAGATTAATGAAACAATTTTGAGATTCAGAAATATTTTCATACCATTGCCATTATTCACATTTTAAATCCATATTTCTGAAAAATAATTTGGATTTATTGTTCAGTACGAATCCAATACTGGAAAACATTTATTTGATTGTAAGGCAGTTGAGGGTGTAAAAGGGACCAGCGTTCGAGACCTATGTACGTGCACTTGTAACGGAGAGTTATTTCTCTTCCGCAAGTTTAGTCTTCTTTGATTGTATGAACAACTTTAGATTTTATACATAAACAAGTCCCAAAACAAAATTAAAAACTTCACATTTAATGTAAATGGATTGAAACCTGAAGAGTTTAATTTTCAGGAATACATCAAATTAATGTGGTTACTTCATTGTAAAATACATATTTGCAATTTACTAACATTTTGGGATACTTTACACACATTTCTACAATTTTCTGAGAAAACTGAGCACTAAATGGCGGAAGAAACGAAATATGTTTTAATATCCGATGTATTCAAATAAAGGGAGTATTAAGGAGAAACACGTGAATAACGTCAATGTGATTTTGATTGTTAAATTGAATTTCTCGACGAAATGTTTCTCTGTTCCTTACATTTTCCTCATGTCACACGGTATCAGTGGCGTTTGCAGGATTTCATCTCAGAGGAGTACTAGAAACTCGAAGAAGTTTAAAATGTTCTAATAGGCCTGATACTTTCAGTATATTTTACGTTTCTTACAAAGTACAAGAGACCTTCTGAGAAGATTCCATATCATAGATAACAGCATATGCACATGCGGATAGGGAGAAGAAACACTCTAGTGTATTTTTTGGGAATGTCCCATGTATGGAGAAGAACGAGCGAAATGTTTCCGGAGAAGGACAACAGAAGGAATGCTGATTATGTAAGGGGAATAAATGATAAGAATAGAGAAAGGGTACAAAATTTTCAAAGACAATATAAAGGAAATAAGATTAATGAAAGATGGAATGAAAGAATGATATGGAAACAAAGAAAGAAGGGATGATATGGAAATTCGAAGACGTGATTAGGACAATTAAAGGTGTTAACGAAGAACATATCAGAAAGCAAAGGGATTTGGTAAAATGCTAGAAAGTAGAGAACTTCTCACCTCCCCATGATTAGGAACGGGCGCAGAGACGGCGATTGGCAAGTAAAATCCAAGACGTTAAAAAAAGATGGATAAATAAAAGACACAGATGATAATGTTATTAATAAATAATAGATATGTGTTATATTTTGTCTTGGGATAAGATGTATTGTGATGTGTAAGATGTGTTGTGAATTGTCGTATGTCAAGAGTCTAAGTAAATAAATAAATGAAAATAAAATTCTTAAAAAATATTATTAGACATTGGGATGTGTGATTAGTGTTACCGGGAGTACACCATTACCTTGGATGAAGGGAAAAAACGAAGAGACAAACAGAAGAGAAACTATCACCGAGAAAGAAAACGCTCCGCAAATCAAAATGTGTTACGAACTAATTCACAATTCTTGGAAGAAAGACCAAAAAAAGACAGTCGCAAGATGAAAGATATTCAGAAATGACTACCTTTCTAGACACAATCAGATATAGCTTTTACCGCAAAATCACTGTGCAACTTTGTATTTATCTGATGACGATTTATGGCGTATCACAAAGAGAGAATAAAATAACACTGTTGAGAACTTCAACTACAAACTCGAACTCAAAGGTAATAACAAGAGCTACAGAATAATGAGAAATGACTGTTGATCACTTCCAAGAACTATATATCTCGGAAACAGTGACCCAGAAAGGAAACACAGAACTATAAAACATTAATTGCTGTATCACATCTCGTTAAATTCATAATCTCGTCTGAAGCATAAGCAATCATGAAAGCATTCCAAAAAAAGACGAAAAGATTACCTGGGGCATGTCGCGTAGAAACTATCCTCAACGAAAATTAAAACTGCAAACTAAATAAATTCATGGAAATCGTTACTTAGAATCTTCCTGCTGGAAATAATATTCGTTGGATCGAAAAGAAATATTTTAAAAAATTTATAAAATGAAATATTAATCGCTCCAATTTATTTAGAAATACAAGATACACAAAAAACATGAAACTGCTAACGAGAACAAGATCACAACAATGCAAAAGAGTAAGTGGAATTGAAATGAAAGTAGAAAACACTTGCAATCGGTGATAAACAATATTCACTAAAACTTATTTTACATCACTAATTTAATAATAAAATAGAACAATATCTAATTGTTAATTCATCCTCCCCCACAAAATGAGCAGTGTACACATGAAAAATGCATTAGAGCGAAGAGATTCAGCACCCGGAGGTTTAAAAGGAGTTCCCCAAAATGTAAGAAGAAAAAGTATTATTATACATAGTAGATAATTATTTCTTGAGTAAACTAAAGATTATGGATTTATATCTTACCCTGATGTTAATAGAAGTGTTGTACTTAGGGTCATGGTCGATTTCCCCTCAAACGACTTAGTTCCTCTTAATACACTTTTCGAAGAAAACTGGTGTTTAGTCAAGTGGTTACCTAACGTTTTGGACTGAGACTCTATTTATTCACATATTATATCCGGTTGCGCCCCTTATGTAAACGAAACATAAAACAGTCTAGTTCCATTTTCATTATACTTCTTACAAGATTCCGTTTCGTATAATGAATAAATACGAAGTAATAGAAGTAAATAAACGATGGTATAAATTGAACAATTTGTATAAAGGTCTTTATAGTTTAAAAATGTAAATTATTTTTAAAGGGTACCCCAGGATACGGCACCCTAAGTGCCCCCGAACCGAATGACTTTGTTTCTTTTCTTCTACACAGGTACCCAAAAAATATTACCATTCATTACACTTTCAACACCCCAAGTGTTATTACAGGGGTCTTTACCCTTAAAAATAGGTTTTTTTGATTTTCATTTTTTTCTTCTATAAATTGAACAAAAATTAGCTATCGAGACTAGCCTCTAAATTTTAACTTTTTAATCTAACCAAGAAAATGTTCTCAAGTTGATCGTATCGAGTACCATAGGTAATCGTTTTGGGTCCACTTCTTTTCCTTGCATATATTAACGATATATCGGACCACATTAATTCGACAGTGCGTTTATTTGCAGATGACTGTATTATATATCGGAATATTAAAGAAGACAGAGACCGAAATATGTTACAGAGTATTGCGAATTGTGGAAATGGACTGAGGTGAATAAAATGAAAATAAACCCACTAAAAAGTAAATCTTTATGTTTTTCAATATCAAAAATAAAACCTGCTCTGAACTATTCATTAAATCATCAGATTATTCCTGAAGTTTCATGCTGTAAATACTTAGGTGTTATAATTTCTCGTGACTTAAATTGGACATGTTAAATACACAACGCAGAAAGCTTGGAGAGCGCTGAACATCTTAAGGTGCGTTCTTAGAGAAGGGAACTCGAAATCTAAGAGCTTGCCATACACTTCATTAGTTCGACCTATACTGGAGTACGGAGCCCCTTGCTGGGATCCGTATAGGGAGGGTCAGATCAATGAAATAGATCGGATACAATGAAAATGCCGCGAATTTTGTTAGGGACAACACACGTAATATTAATTTAGAGTGGGGCACACTTTTCAATCGAAGAAAATTAGCGCGTCTTTGTGCCCTCCTTAAAACCCATATGGGAGAGTCTGCATGGAAGTCAGTGAACGCTAGGCTACACAAACCGAATTACATTAGTCGCGGCGACCACAAGCGTAAAATAAAATGTAGGAAACAGAAAACGGATATTGGTAAATACTCCTTTGTGAATAAAACCATTGTAGACTGGAATAAGTTACCTGCAGTAACGCTTTCGAACTTACCAAAAAGAGTAAAATTTTTCCCCAACCGTCTTCTTGTTTCGTTGAAAAAGGAACATATGTGAAGTGCAGTGAAGTGTAGTGAGGTGATTGGAGTCTAAGGGTATGGAAAATGCTCAGAGTGAAAGTAGTGAAGTGAAGTGAAGTGTACATGATTGCTCTCAGCAACTCTGTTTTGGTTTTATTTTTTATAGTTATTAATTTCTTTTATTTATGTTATAGCAATTACTTTTTCGCCAAGGGTATAGGAGGAGTAATGACATGTGTGTATATTGAGCGTGTTTGTATGTATGAGTGTGTTTCTGTAACTGTTTGTAAGCGAAAATGTGTTTGTGTATGTATGGGAATATACGCACATATCAGCCTCATGTAAATAATTAATTTCTTAAATCTAATTTATTTCTCGTTGTAATCATGTGTAATAATTTTCTAAGCATTTTATTCCGTTTGTGTGTATATTTTATAGATATTTTTATAGATATTGATGATTTGTTTTTTAACTTCATATTATTTTATTATGTATGTATTCTTTTCTATCTGCAACCGAGCATTGCTCACTAGCAGACAAATAAATAATAATAATAATTATTATAATTATTATTATTGCTTACAAACGAAAAAACCATAAATTTTTAAAAAGTTCAAAAAATCTATTTCAGGTGCAGGGCTAATTTTTTTAAACATAGATTGTTTGACTGCTATTCTTATTTTCCCAAAATCCCATGTCTCTATAAGAAGTGGATCACCTTCAAAATTTCAATAAACTCATTTTTCAACGATTTAATTTTTTTTTTCATTTTTACGACTAAGTTTGGTGACGTTATTCTTTAATTATCATCATTGTTTTTTCATTATAAACATATATTAAACTATGTTTTTCGAATTAAAACCCAATTTTTCCCGAACATGCGAGTAATTTTACAGTACGTTGTATTGTTTTAACAATTAATTTTTATTATGCAATTGAGTTTTGTTGTATTGTTCCATTAAACTTAAATCAGATTTTTATTTATTTTCCTTTTTCTGTCTTCATTATGTCTTCATTGTTATATATTAAAGCAATTATTTTATCACAAAAAGTATTTTCATGTATTTCACTTGTATCATAAGGATTTACACGCTCGGTTTGATGTAAAAAGTACTAGCAAATACGTCTTTATACGTAAATTTCTCACGTCATCAACTTTTAAATTTCCTGTTTATCCAGAACTGTCACTGAAAACTATTAAATAATCAATTTTTCTAATTACTTCAGGTATGCTTAATTAATGTACAAAATATTAATTGTTTATATTATGAAATTATATTTTAATAACAGCGGAACTTTTTTCTGGTACTAAATATTCATGTTATTACATTAATTTGCAGAAATTATTCATTTTTATGGAAATTGAGTCAAATTACGTTTGAGTAGTTTTTTTGTATGTTGTTTTTTATGTTTCGTTTTGTCCTAGTTTTGATTGATATGAATGATGTCTGAAGAGACTAAAATAAGAGATGGTACGAGATGGAAAATTGCTTCGAAGAATTACCGAAAATGCGAATTAATGGAAAATATCAGCTGTGAATAAGAATAAGATAGTTGATGGTGTCATTTCTGTCGCTCCAAATAGTGAAAAAGTATATGAAGTGAACGCAATAGACGAGAAAAAAATTTCGATCAGTAAGTTGAAGTTCTAATAGACGGTAACGCAACTACAGAATCAATATTAGATTCTTAAAAGTAGAATGGTGTAAAGTGCCAAATTTTGTAAACTCAAAGTTATTATAAAAATATTATCTATATTACACATTTTTATTTCTTTATTCTTCAAATTTTAATGTTGGGAACAAATTGTAACTCGTTGTCATACAAAATGGAAATTTTATGGTATCTATAAAATTAAAATGGAAAAGAGAACAGACAGGACACAATTTGTGAAAGGAACTAAGTCCAATCTCATTTTCATAGAAATATGTGACACTTATTCTTTACAGAGCTCTGTAATGCGTTCGCGAATAAGCTTCTTTATAATCTACCAGGAAATATATGTTGTTCGATACACATGATTAGAGGCTAATTTTAAGGAGAAGCAGTTAATAATATCCGAATATACTCAAATTTTAGTGTTGTGTCAGTTACGAAGATACAAATGTTTCAAAAAAAGTTGTCGTTTAGAATTGATAAAGAGCTTCATGTTAAAATAGGGGAATATGCTTTGTCAGAAGAATGAAATTAAAGTTTTTTATGTTGCACCTGGAAAAATATGATACATTTAACATATGATCAACCACCATACACTCCTAGAGAAGAGGATGACAAGTAAATATTATCGTAAATTACGCATATCAGTGACGAATTCAATGTTTTCTGCGTCAATGATATAGTGCCACTAAGTCTTAATTCAGTACCCATGGATGAGAAAGTACGGGGATGAGAAAGGGAGTGACAGGAAAAAATAATTGCAAATGATTGATTTGCTTCGGATTCCTGGTTTTAAGAGTTTCTGAGCTGAATACATGTACAGTAGAACCTGAATTATCCGGGGAAATGTGGGAGGGGGGGGGGTCGCACGGATAAATGAAAACCACGGTTAATCGAAACACTTTATTTTCATGAATTGTACATAATGTATGTACATAAATATGCATACATATGTGTGTAGAATGTCACGTTATCAGGGGTTGAAATCTGTCTTCGTTTCTTGCAGTTTGAAATGAGTTTTTTTTTACTTCATTTCTAATATTTCTCAAATTCATTACGTCCTGGAAGTCAAAATTTTATTGGTACCTGAGGGTCCCTGTCTCTACGTTTCGAGGAACCTACGTACAACTGTGGAAATAGTAGAAGGTAGTTGGATTTATACATGATAATACGTTTATTGTCAAAAAAGCAGTGCAAACTACGTATTTCTTTTTATCGAGGTAAAATTCGAAATTAATTTTTTTTTCGACGGAAGAGTAAGCACCACGGTTAATCAAGGTTCTACTGTACTACCAAATATACTACGCATGTACTTTGATTTCAGTTCAGATCACCTATCCTTTAAGAGCAAGTGAAAAGGGCGAGACATGTAAAAATAATGGAAAACAACCGATACTGGTGTCGAATCCATAGTTTTCCGGGTGACTGAGATGAGATATAGAACTTCCGATGCCTTTTAATTTCATGTTTAGACCATACATATGAAATTACACCTAGGAGTGACATGGGACGGGGGTGACGTGAAAAAGCAATACAAAACTATTAATATGAGGGTCGAATCCATAGTTTTTTGAGTTGTTGAAATGAGTAGAGTCACTTATGTTATGTAAGGATACAGAAACCATCGGGGCGAGGAAAAACGTCACTTGATGTAGGTTGAGTGATGAGGGGTTATATAAAGTAATCGGATCCTTCCGATAAAGTCTCGATTTATTATTTTTTGGGAGCGTTTAGATGAATTATGACACGATGCTATTTAAGTACCACTTTAGCACTTATGGGAGGGGTGAGATTCCCCATACATTCCTAGGGGTAAAGTAGCGTCGTTAAGTTAATGGGTAAGGGTCTCGATGGTATTTAAGCCCGTGTTTATTCAAATAGAAATAATGCAAATCTGTAGAACCATATGGAAATTTTTAGTTCAAAACGTTATATTAGATGCAATATTGTGTTAACTTCACATATTTTAGTCGCTGAATTCGGATGTCTAAGAATGGAAGTACTCTGTAGGTGGAAGTCTTCGGCGATGAGGTCATATTCTGTGCGTCTTGATTTCAGTCATTTTATCTTTACGAACTCTTTCATTTGGGGTACGGAGAAATAGACTCAGAAAAGAATTGTGGGGTTTTGACTAAGAATATGGACATTATTCCGTCAGAAGTTTAATAAAATGAAATAATTGAAAACGCAACAAGTAGAAAATAAGAACATATATGATAAATTCATGCTCCCAGGCAACGCCGGTTGTTTATAAAAAATGCAATGATGGAAACCCTCAGATAACATTCGTGTTATTGAACTTTTTAATTTTACAAATTTTAATTTAAAAAAAAAACATTTTTATTTTTTATAATATTTTAGAGTGAAAAGGATAATTTGCGAACTATTCGACAGGCAATCCTTTATTGTTGTTCTTAGAGAAAGGAAAAATAGATCAGTTTTCTGGTACTTAACTTGAAACGCCTACTTCTGAAGTAGAAATCAAAATAAAGAAATTCTGAACAAATATCACACTGTATAAAATATTATTATTATTTTTGCTACTTTATGCAAATTTTGTACGGAAGTGTTCAGATTTCAATATTTGACTTCCTCAAAATAGGGGATATTGAGAAGAAAACCCATAATAGAAGACTGTTTCGATTAAACATTCCTAAACAAGCGTCCTCGTGAAAGAAGGGCCCAAATTCCCCCGGTTCTTCAGGTTCTGACTCTGATAATTCACTTTTGTATTAAAACTATAGCGAACTCACAGTAAGTGATTTAATGACGATAACAGTTCTGTTTTCTCCGTCATTACTGTAAATATATTTTTATCTATCATCTCTAAATTTGTGGTCAAGTATTCTTTTCGCTCGTGGAGCATTGATTTGCGCTGACTGCGGATCTTTGCCCTGTATTATTTGAAAATTTAAAGGTTTTATGTAAAGTAATTTTTGTTTTTTTGTATGCCTGGTAGAAGAGAATATGTTCTATGATATTACAGTCTTATTTGAGCTGCTCTCCAACTATTTTCATACCTCTTATGTGTGAAAACCAGAAAGTGCGGATCTTTGCCTCATCCTATTCTTTCACCTCGAAGTGGAAAACAAGAGTGCTCACCAAATAATTTGCCAAAATGTCGGTTGAACAAACAGAAGATAAATTCGGTAGCTGGGTCATCATAAGACCTATATGCGTGGATTTACGGAACTGCGAATTTTTTTTCTTCAAAATTTCGTTTATGCCGTGGAAGCACTGCCAGTTCCAAGGCCAATGGCCTTCATCTCTTGAAGTTGTTAAAACTGTGAAAAGGTGGCGCTGGCGATACCACGGTTGCGTCGTAATTGACTTTGAGAAGGAGACAAGGCGTATGACGTCATGAATATGTGTCCAGCAGTACCAAGTACTATCACATTCCTCATTTCATACCAAATATCATGAATTTTAGAAAAATATTTGTAAGGAAAACAATAACCATTATAATTACCCATTAAAATAGGAGTACATATTCCAGATTAAATTGCTTAAGCTATCCTTCCACAGTACACAACAATGTATTTTCCGTCTTCTGTAAAATTTACATTTAAGCACATGCCTTCTTTTTACTGTCATTGCCTCAATTATGTTATCAAAGGTATGCCACAATCATTATTTCTTAGTTTGTAGTGCATATTAAAAATCATATTAGCTTCTGCGCCGTATTACATTTTTTTCTTTGACTTCACTCTAATTATTCAAAACAAACTGCACACCTCCATAATTTTTTTTTTTTTTTTTTTGGGGCTTTAGGGCT
>NNCF01137623.1:206616-239805 GCA_002313205.1 Laupala kohalensis
TCGAAAAGAACAAGAGGTGACCAAGGAGGGTCAGGAAAGAGAAAGGAAGGAGCATGGCACAAGTAAGTGGAAGTAATGCCAGACTCAGCTCGGGGCCCCGTGTTCGCCAAACACGTACTTACTAGATGTAAGTCCCCTGGGGGGACATCCATAATTCATGGAACTAATAATTGAATAATATAAATAAAAGGAGGGGAGTCTTCCGTATCGTGTTTTGTATTTAACGCACGGACAACGAAGTAACCTTAAGTTTTGAAAATAATTATTTGAGAGAGATAAACCAAATAAATTAATCTTTGTATACAATCACACTGTCGTAAATTTACAGATATCGCTGATGACGCATAGAGTGTAAAAGCGACTTCACATAAATAATATTTTTTAAATTTTTTTTTGTCGTTTTCCTTACACATTTGGTGCATTAAACAACTTTAAATCCATAGTACAGATTTTAGTAGTACAAATCCACATCACATACTTTAGTAATTGAGTACATGTACACCTATTTTTGAGTTCAAACGTCCAACTCGTCTCTTGTTGAAGCACGAACTACCAAAGCCTTTAGACTCGCCTAAACCCATCTTTCTTATATTCTTCGCCAGTTTTAACTGGTCTTATCAAACTTCTTTGGTTTTTATATCGTTTCTTCTATTTCTGACAATCTCTTTTCTTGTGGCGGTCTTGCAACAGGGGTGGAAGTATGAAATTAACGTTTTAGAACATTTTATTGTTAAATCTCCTTCCTATACAATGTGGCATGGAAGACACCTAGTGGAAAGTGATTACGCATGCAGTTTTCTTTCAGTCTTCTTTTTACAGTAATTCTTCATAAATTTAGGCTAGTACCATAAAAAACTGCAATTTTTGGAAAGACCTTATCGTTGGTTTGAGACATTTGCTTGGAGTGGTTGTATTATCATGAAACGTAGAGAATGTGTTTCAGAATGATCCACTCCACTGACTTTTTTTCTCACATATTTCAACACTTAGGCTCAAGAGAAGAAATCCGCTTCAACAGTTTGCAAGTATTAACAGAAAGCAAATGAACTATTATTTGTCAAAAGAACTGTGGGTATTATTAAAAAGTTTGCACCCACTAGATGTGTACAATAGTGGGGAGGGGGTATTCTGTACGTGATGGTAGAAAAATTTAACGCGCCGTAGTAAGATTTCTTCTGTAGATATTCAAAGATGCTAAAATACGTCATTACCAATAAGTCATTGTATGTCCTTAAGGCTGATAGGTTCTAAATGTTGTGAGTTTTTGTCACAATTCACAGAAGATGGCATTGTGTTGCAAAACAAAATGTTTTTTACAGGTTGAGCACAAAATGGACTATAGATGATTATGGGCTTAATTATAATGTGGATACTAAAATTCACTTCTCCCCAACTCTACAACAATGGTTGTGACATATCAATGAACTGGTTTTATCTCACATAAAATCGTACTCAATTTATTGTAATTGTTTAATAATTATAGTAGTCAATTAATATAAAATAACAATTTTCTAATTTCTGTACTAAAATGTTTTCGGTTGTACAGCGACCATCCTCAGTGCTTAAGTGAAAATACTCATATACAAAACATAAGAATTAACTGAATTTCATGTTTTCGTTGACCCCGTTCATCATATATGACAAAGGTTGTTGAGTATTTGAGTCAAAATAATTAAACAATATTCATACTGCCAACGTTTCGGATAAGAACTAACATTGATACATCAGAATGAATTTAGTATAGTGTTTTATGTGAATGAGGAATAAAACAATGCTGTTTTATACAATTTCATAATTACAGAGAAACCTAGGGGAACAAGCAAAACACTTCTATTTCTCTGCAGAACCGATTCATACTTTAGTTGTCATAAATCGTTTCCTTTAGAGCAGCAATTTGTACACTTAAAATTACAATAGAAAACGTACTCCTAGCTTCATGGTTGGTCAGCCATTCTACGAGCGACCGTGGAACGAAGAGACACCACTCAAGCTTCATTGATATAGAGCCAATTTCACGGTAAATCACACAAAAGATGCATTGTCATTTTAAGAACGTATTCCCAGCGCCTTCTAACGACTTTAGGACTCAATTGATGTAAAATTGATTTTAAATATACGAGCTATGCTTGATTAGTTTATTTGAGCTAATTTTCGAGCTGAATTTTTTTCATTTCAAAGAATCAGCATAAATATTTCCTGCAATTTTTTCCTCCCATGTGTATGTATTGATGAAAATAATGCAAAAAATATGATTTTATAGAAGGAAATGAGAGGAAATGCCAATATATTTTTACACCTGTAATGTCAACATTTAGAATAGAATTTAATTTATCAAAATACATTTTACAATGATTCAATTTGACAAATTAGAAATGTCTTGACTCAGTCTTAGTGGTGGTCAGCCCTTCCAAATATAACGACACACACACGCACACACAAAAGAGTATATTAAGGTCCTAATAAACAAATAAAATATAAAACATAAACAAAACTCTTTTATCTAAATTGAAAACATTAC
Source organism: Laupala kohalensis (assembly GCA_002313205.1). NCBI lineage: Eukaryota > Metazoa > Arthropoda > Insecta > Orthoptera > Trigonidiidae > Laupala > Laupala kohalensis. The sequence goes on from NNCF01137623.1 coordinate 209,135, forward strand.
CAATGTTCCTAAAAAGGAAAATATGACTTATCGCATTCCAAAACAATAACAAAAATAGTATGTTCAATAATAAAACATTTTGTGACATTTGACGACAAAAGTTGGGCACCTTCTTCAATACAGTATGATCTTAAAAAATAAAAATAAATATATCACTGATAATAAATATAATTATTGCATTTCACACTGTTTTATGCAGGTTTTTATTTTTAATTATGTATTTCTCGCTAATATTGGAGTCTTTTACTTGGCCTAGATCGCAACGTCGTCCGGAAAAGTTAAGTCATTGGGTACGTTGAATAAAAAAACAATTAATAAATATTACAAAGAGGGTTAGTTAAAGCACAGACCCCTGACGCACTACACCTGTAATATTTATTTTAGTCCTCTGCTCATTTTGAATACGAATCGGTTGCAATCTCTCTTTTAAAGAAGTTGAATATCAGAACCAATTTTAAAAAAATATAAATGTAGAGATTTTGATTGAACCCACCGAACTCCATTCACATCTCGCTGACTTATCAACAGAGCACTCTCAATGACGTCATCTCCCCACCAATTAATTACAAACTTGAGAGGAAATTGAACGCTTAATTTGAAACCAAGACCTACTCTATCAGACTAATTAAGTTCAGTGAAAATGTCTTATTCAGTCGGTTCCGGCTCAATTTCCCATCCCATCATTTAGTTCCTCAGCCCCGTACAGAAGGCAGCGATTCGTATAGAAGGCAATTGAAAATGCCCTATAAGTACATCTGCGATTGACGATACAAAGAGAAACATTAAAACAATTTTTATTAATATCGGAATTGGTCAAACGAACGTGATGTACGCGATAAATATATTACGTGAAATTCATTGAGAGTTTCGCGGAAACATAATTCGATGACATTTCTCTACATGGAGGTGAGAGTTTTTCACAGCGTATCCGTGCTGTTCGAGCATCGTATTACTCAGGTGGCACACAGATGCAGTGAAGAGAAAGTATGTCACTCAAATGCCACCTGAGACCAGATGTCTTACGAAGAAGAACGTTATGAAATGTAACAATTGCTGAACTCGGAAAGGAAAAAAATAAGTTAAAAATACTTTGTCAATATACTACTACTATTTGAATAGAAATTTAAAAAAAATATTTTTAAGCATATTACCGCATCTACCTTCAATTAAACGCGTCACAAGATGATGAACAATTGTGACAAGTATTCATTTAAAGAAGACAGACGTAAAATGTATTAAATAATTCAATTCATGTCCACAGGAACATGTGTCGATAAACGAAATTTATTTTAGCGGTACTGAAATGAGAAAGAGGAAATGCTTTTTACGTTTTGAGTATTTTGAGTTCTTGAGCATTTATTGCTATTTATATCACGAATAGTCTTTGTGTTGTAATGAAGTTTAATGGAATAAGCAGGCAAATATGGGATTTCAAGAGCATTACGAAGGATAACGGCTTAAGTTGGTCAACGTAAAATTTGTTCGCTTTAAAATATTTGCTTCCTCGAAAAACAACATTAGTTTTTTAATTCTGACAGCAGGATGAAGGTCTTTGCTAAATTCACCATTTTACTTAAATACACAAACATGTAATACTAAGAAAGTAACCGAGGTTTTGGTGGGATTTAGTAACTCAGAGGAAGATATCTTGAGTATTGATACAATGACAATCAAATGTGAACTTTTCAGATTTCGATTCACTATAAAAATATTTTAAGTTGTCTCAATAATAATTATTTTTGACGCACAAAGAGTGTATTGAAAGAAATATTTGCGTTTTGACCAGGAATATTATGAATTTATCCTTATATTGTTGGATCTGCTTTGTGACCGAGTTTGATTGTGATTGAAAGTAAATCCGCAAAGTGCAGTAGATCCTAATGAGAGAAGAGAAAAGAACATTCGGACATACTGGAATTTATGGCTGTTATGTACTTCTGCCTTTACTGATTAACGATCTTGTTTTTATGACCTTTCGAAATTAAAATTGTATTATTGACAACACAAAGATTACTCATATGATGATTCTCTTTGGTCAGCTTGTTATATTCATCACTATTTCATTGGATACAGTTATCATAAACTTTTTTACAACAGCAAATTTCCTTGCTTCTTGGTTCAGTAATTCTCCGACAATGAACGTAAAAGAAGCGAACGACAGTATGTGAACCCTCTGTAATCAATATCTCCAAAGCGTTTTCCCTAGCAAAAGCTGAGACAGAGGGGGAGACAGAATAATTGCTCTTGAATTTAAATTTTTAATGAGGACTTTTAGATTTCATTGTAATTTATCTTATCTTAGTTAATGAATTGTATGTCCCTACAGAACATAATGCGAGAGATAATCAAATTCACAATTTTTGTTAAATGTTATAACCTGTTCTAGGCATAAAACTGTAAGCCATCACAAATATTTTCATTTTTTTGGTACTAGCTAGCCCAAAATATAGACTTTAAATATTGTGCGTGCGATAACTGAAAAAATGTAGCACTTTTGGTATAGTTTTGATCTATTTATCCTAAATTTGGTTCGAGGTCACTCAATTGTGGATAGGACGTAGCATGGTCACTGTTTATACACTAGGGACATTGAAAAATATCAATAACCATGAGTGTATGTGCTTGGGGAATAAACTAGTACGGTTTCCATTGAACAGACTTGAACAATTTCGAACACAACTTCAGAGTCGAAACATCTGATGCCTTCCGAGTGTCGAAAATGTGAGGAATCGTTTCCGAGTAATGTAAACAAGAGCTACATATATGCGTATATTATACTTAAGTACATACTCTATATTTATGCGTTTTTCGAGGTAACCGGTACAACCGGCAAAAAACCCTGCGGCATAAACATCTCATTGTATCGCACGGTGTTCTGCGTTAGACGTTTGTCTCACGGCATACAATTCTGACTTCTGAATTATTTTTGGCGAACGAAAATCATGTGGAAAACCACCTCTAAACGGGTGATCAAGTACAAAATGTCGAGTGTCCTACAGGTCACATCGCTTAAATTTGTCCAAACACCAACTGTGTCAAATTACAAACTTGTACCTATCACAATATGCCATGTTTTACAAGATGTTGTTTACCGCACGCGCTAATAGTGTATCAAAACAGAAACATCACTGTTCCTTTGCGGTTTCAAAGAAACACCCTTTTCCGACCTCATTAAATGCATAATTTTGATACTACTTGATGAAATTTTCACTCTTGACGTTCAAAATAGGAGATATATTGCTTTCTACTTTTATTAAAAAAACCTAACGCTCTCCCTCTTTCCCAACCTTCAAAGAAGAATTTAAGGGTGCTTCTGAACTCACCTCAACGCTGCTACAATCTGGTGTATCAAAAAAATATATTAAACTATCCAAGAAAATAATTTTAGACATTCTAGTTTTCTCTATTGGAAATTATTATGAGACAAATAGAAACGTAACAAACACTTCCGTGCGAAACTGGGGAAGATCGCTAGTTTGAAATAAAGAATTAGTAATTCAAGGAAATTGCGTATTCAGTCGTGCCATCCAGGCATGACGAAGCAGTCATAACCTTATGGCAATACGTAAATAAGTGTGGGTGTCGTCTTCTCCCTTTTCCTAAGGAAAGGCCACCATGGTTCAAAAATAAGGTAAATGAGCTGTAATTTTTTAAGCTATAGTACAAATGTATCAATACAAATGGAGTTACGAGCGAGCTTCGTAAGGAACGTGCTGCGAGTGCAGAGGCGGTCAGCTAACTAATCAAACGAGAAGTAGGTCGAGGGAAGGGTTCAAAGAATACTACTCATCCAGAAAGTAAACCACGCACGCCACGGAGAAGTGAGCATACTAAGACACATCAGAGCATAAGTCAATGAAAAGTGATCGCCTTAAGGTTTAAAAATTACTATATAAACTCTGCTCCACCGTTGCTCTTCGCCTCAGTTCATCAGAGGATTACAATGGGACTATTGTCGGTCCGACCAACGACACAGAGAACCACGACGAGGCCCTGGTTACATTACTACTTTTTAATGTGTTATTACTAAAAAGTTGATCTCTGTTTTCAGTCAACAAACAAATTTAATCTGCATGCATCTTGGGATTCTCCCCTTTGGACACTAAGCACCATAAGAAGATTTTGGAACGACTTCTACGTGAAATTCATTCTTCATCGAGGAAAAGAAGACCTCTCAACATTCTGATTTTTGGCAAAGTATAACTAGAAATTATCTTCTCTGTTGGGGCACGTCAGAAAACTTTATTGGAACAAGGTGTTAGATGAACACCAGAAACTTGCACGAGAACTTTCTAAGACAGCAGCCAGCAAAATTTTGGTTGATTTTTTTTGGAATAAGTAATTCTGCAATTGTATTGTTAAGTTATCAAGTTAATTCTTTTCTTGTTTATATTTCCAAATAGTAAAGAGAAATGCTTATGTGAAATACTTCAATATTGTAAAAGGCGACTAAGTAATTCTGTTTCTGTTTTTTAAGGCCCTGGTGTTGAAACCAAACAATCCTGTTTTTGTTAATAAATTATTTTGTAAAATGAATATATGTGTTGTGTACCTCCCTTATTAGTTGTATCTCACGAGTGGGTCTTTACTCATTCATCCTTATGATGTGAGTCTAACCACTCATAAAAATGGTTACGAATTAATATTATTTTTAGTTCATAATTTACAGGAAATTAACATTCTAAATGTTCTATTAAATTATGTTTTTTATAGACAATCAACAATATCTGTTAATTCTATTAAATCTTCATAAATAAACAGAAGTCAATTGATGGATTTTAAATTATACATTTATTTTAAAATCAGCCAACGTTTCAATTTCTAATTTGACATATTCATTAGGACTATAATACAGACATTAACATAACTTTTCGTACATACTCAATTAACATATAATTACAGGACAATTGTGTCATACCTTTTACATGGGAAGTAAAAACTGGTTTATCAAAAAAATATTCAACATCTTATATATTCTTAATGAACTTAATCACATTTTAAGAATGTTTTCAGTTTAATAACGTTAAATCATAGTATTCACTTTTTAATTTTGTGAAATTTTACCATATAACCTTTCAAGGTTAAAAACATTACAAAGTCAATACTAATATCTCATGCATTTTTGCATTAAATAAAAGGATAAAAAATATACTGAAACATACCTCTAGTTTATAGAAATCCAATAGGATTAACAGATATTGTTGATTGTCTATAAAAAGACACATTAAATTTAATAGTATTTCCCAAGTGTGTGTGTGTGTGTGTTCCATTCAGAAAGTGTGTCTTTATTTCTGGAACGAACACTGATGATATTCCCCACCATCTTCAATCAAATTATATGAAGCGCCGGTGATTGCAAAGTTTATAACCCAATATACACGAGGATTGAAGTAACGTTACTGAACGGGTAGCTGAAAATAAAATGAACGCCAATAGACAGAATAGTGGATCAATATCTTGCTTTCGGAAGGTAACACATGGCATTTTTCAGAAAACCTTTCCAACTTCCGAAATTTAACTCTAAATGAATACTTACCTGTGAACCAGAGTCACAGGATTCAGAACTTCTCACAGTCACGCTCACAAAAGAAGTCATTAAGTCGGATTTACAGGTACTTATCATTACGAATGCTTAAATATTACACCTGTTGTTAAAAAGCGGTATAAAATAATGCGCTCTAGTGAATATTATTGGTATTGGTATTAGGTGAATTTAAAAGGTTATTAGGTCTTCTTCTTAATCTTCACTCCATTTACCTGATGTAAGGATGATGCGAGGGGCGAATGATGAAAAGTGAGTGTTGTGGTGGAATGAAACAGGGGAAACGGGATTACCTCAATAAAACCTGCCGCAAATCCGCTTTGGCCACTACTGCAAATTCTACTAGGATCATCGGGGATGTGAATCAACGTCAGAATATATACGCCATGGGTCGCTCCCATTATGATCTATTAGTAAATTCAGCTTTCCTACCAAGCTCGGAAGGTACGCTTCCTTCCAGAAGCTCAATTTGTCTCTCGAGCTCAAGATTTTCAGAAAGTTGTTCAGTTTAACCATGAACAGGTAAAATGCTCAATCCATGCCAGTCGCTGGAGACATTTATTTTCAATTATGTCAGCTTTATTATTAATTTTTTAAGTCTTTTATCGAAGCAGCTAACTGCGAATAAAAAACATGAATAGTATGTTATCAGGGAAATTACCGGAATCTTAAACTTTTGTAACTGTAGATCCACACAGAAGAGTTCAGTTTTACTAAACTGGACGAATTAAAAAAGAGCTTTCAAATTATTCCATGGAATTATCCCAGAAATGAAACTATGGGAAATCGTATTAGGTAGTGGCTTAGATGTCTTTATTCAGCAAGAGAAGACAAGTTATGAGACTAGCGGTTCTAACGAGGACCCAATGAAATATATTCTTTGTATTATATTGTATATCGTTTGTTACAGACACAACGTCTATTATGAATGGAAAGTGGTTTTTCATAAAGCAGACGATGAGGAGTTTCCAAAATCAGTCTATATTAGTCATCAGAAAGGGTTCGTCCATCATTTAGATAGTTTCTTAGACAGCCGGCGAAAACTTACGAAAGTTCGGCCTTTTAGGTTAGAAGAATACAGTAAAGTGAATCTAAGTATTGAGAAGGGGAGTGGAATGGGGTATGTGAAAAGTAAATAAAAAGAATTTTGGTTTTGAAAAAGAAACGAGGAAAATGCGATACATGGCGAATGAAGCGATCAAGAATATGTTTCATATGACGATATAGAATTGTGTATCCATTAACTTTTTATATTTTATCATGGGTTCTTTTACCGCGGATATAATTTTTTAAAAGCAGATTCTCATTAACTGACAAAAAGGATAACTTTTGTATTAAACATTTTTTTCACTGCAGATGGCCTGCAAACAAAACTAAATCTACTGAACTCGAATAAAGCATTTATTTATTTTATTCGTTTGTAGCACCATCTGCATGATTAGACGGAAGAGCAGACCTTAAGGTCTCAGCCTCGCCAAAATAAAGGCACTTTTATTATTTTTATTATTATTATTAACTGCAATAAAACAAAAACATGTTTCATGCAAAAGTTATTCCTTTTCTGTAACTGATTCAGAATCTTCTATAAAAGATTAGGGTTCCATAAATTTTTTCGAAGGAATTCTCCGTCACATCTCTAATTCTTGTTAAGTTACTCCTCGACAATTGATAGATAGTAATATCAAATTTCAGCGAAATTGTTTCCTCAAGTTTTATTATATTGATCTAAATGTGTAATATTTCATAATTAGTGACAATTAATAATATGCAATACTATAACACTTATTTACCATTTCTTAAAAAACTCTTATAAAAATGAACAAATTTAATTCATTTAATTTATGCCTACAGTGTAAATAAGTTTATTTACAAACTTAAGAAAACTTGCAAAAATAAACATCTTCGTTTAAATGACTGAATCTTTGTCAATTATGAATTACTTTTTCTAAAAATATATGAGACAACAATTTCAGGTTTTTAGAAGTATTTCACACAATTTTTTTAAAAATCAAAGGTGGTGAATTTTGGAAATTGAATTTTAAAAAGGGAACATATTTTATGTTTTGACCTTGAAATGTCATTTGGAGACTTTTTTGTATTATATTGTGAGTAATGAGCAACATAATAACATCTTACAATTTATCATTCTTTGATAATGTTGCCAGCATCCACAACTATCATTCAGTCATTTGGAGAAAAAAGGTGAGGAATTTAACGGCTTGTCACAATATAATAATCATTTAAAACCTGACGGGTATAGTATTATAATGATACAGTTTCGTATAGATTTTTTATAATATCGCGTTCACTACAAACCTAGACTTAACAGTAGCGTAATATGGAATATGTAAAATATTTATAAAATTTTGGACTAAATGATTATCTTAGTTCTTAATGAACACTGAAATACATGTTTTTAGAAAATTTTAAAATGACCAATTATGAAAAGTATGACGTAATGATTTATATTTCCCTCTTTGAATAAGTGAATAAAATATATTGAATTATAAAATATTTCTTTGAAAATGCTGAAAGATTACTAATGTTCCAAAGTTGTTCTCAAACAATAAATATTTTAAGACGAAGTAAAGGTCGTAACACCCGGTCTACCAAATGCAGATGTAGATATAAAGGGAACTAATTATCTTTGAAATATTTGTAAACGCCATAAGAAGCTTGGAATTAACAATTTTGTATTAAATTAATGAGATAAGAAAAATACAGAATACAGAGTATAAAACATTCGTGGGAAAAGGGAATTACTCCACAGATATTTAGGTCAGATTAGAAACTTAAAAATGATAACGTAGAGACTTATTTTTATTTTATATCCATCTTTTGACATAATTACACAAAAATACCTATCATAAGTTCCGTCATCATTTCTCACATTAAATTAAAGCAATTAATTACTTCACGTAGAAAAGTTCCTTCTATTGCCATCTAGTGATATGGTAGCATTGAAACGGAACCTTGGGTGGAAAATGCGCATAACTTTATCTCCATCCTGAATTTTGTTTCTTCAATATGAATTTTTCTCTTATGTTCATGTACTCAGATTACTGATAAGAATGGTTGAGTTGGTTCGAATATCAATGACAAAGCTTATTCGCTTCTCTCCTGACACGTCATGTGTCACTAGCACACCTTACTAATTTTTCGTGGCATCTGAAGTGTAACTGAAACAAAACAAAAAACTTCAGTTCATAATTTCTATAATATTACCTACTAAGATTAACACATAATTTCTGGGAATTTTAAGTATAATGTTTGTTTCTTCAAATCACGAGCTTCAGGAAAGAAATAATTCCACATAACACAGTAAAATTTAAAATAATGTCAGAGAAAAGGCGACGAATGATTTGTGTGTGAATATGAGAAGTGGAGAGTTTGAGTGCGTATTAACTCTTAGCACCTGCCGGAGGATCATTCAGACCGCTGAGATTTTAGAAAGTTCGACTCAATTTCCTTTGTGAACACTTCCGTAACTTTTGAATAGAGGATGTTATTCTTCAAACAAATACATTTACTGTGTGAATCTGTGGTGAGAAATAAAAAGTATATCAGAATAAACGTGATTTAAAACTTTTGACAAAACAAAATAAACGAATCTTAACAGTCATCATTCTTTGGGATTTTATCCTTCCACCGATTATGAGTGTTGGTGAGTGATCATGGTGGAACAATCTATTATAAATAGTTATTGCAATGTGTAAATCTCTGCAAACTACTCTTCTCTTTATAACAATCAATAAGATCAGAAGTTGGAAGTAGCAAGTTTATCGTAAAGTACGACTTGATCTCCATTAAATATGCTTGAGGGTGCTTAGCTGGAGAACAGACTACCTATCCGTTGAACGCAACTTTCGAAGGGAGCGCTCCGCAACGAACACCTGTTCACAAAAGCATAAGAACTTCCCGGTGCGCGAAGTCAGGAGGGACCGGGAGGAGTGGGTTGAGTGCTGCGTCCATCTGGCCACGAGGAGAGAGCGGCTCATCGCCTGCCCCACGCGCGCTGCCTTCCAAGAGCAGGGATTCTCCGGGTTCAGCAAAACTCGGCGCAACCATGGTTCGAATTAAAGGGGGTCGAAACACTTCCATCCAGTCGTACTTTAATTCAGACGCATTTTAACATATACACTTATAACTACGCGGCGGAGGGTCATGCTGTGGTGATGTAGGAGGTAGCCCGCAGGAATACGCCAATGCTTACAAATCACCTTCGCCGTCAATGTGTGGCTCTCCTACACTTAATATTATGAAATATACGAGTTATTTCTCTAAACTTGCAACGCCATATTTATATTTCCTTCGCCGCAGTAAAAGTTAACCTGTGGACATGAATATACCTACAAATATAGACGGTATATTGCTAATTATGCGATAAGAATATATGTTTATTTTCTTTAGTTAGAAACCCTCATTATTCCTTTATTCAAAAAAAATTTCTAAACCTAACAATAATTGTTCTAACTATTAACTTATTTCTGGCTTTGGATATTTAAAATACCATTTTAAAGAACTAATAAACGTAACTTGGTAATTGTGGAGCTTTAGCAACATTATCAAAGCATGATAAATTAAAGGTCGTTTTCATGTTGCTCATTTCTTTATTGGTATTAGAAAGCTTTTTCGGCTGCATAGCAACCATCATCAGTAACATACACTGAGTGTTAAGGAATATTTTTGGCGCATTCGCCAAAAATATTCCTTAACACTCAGTGTATGTTACTGATGATGGTTGCTATGCAGCCGAAAAAGCTTTCTAATACCAATAAAGAAATGAGCAACATGAAAACGACCTTTAATTTATCATGCTATCATAATAAACGTAACTTTTCCAATACATTTAAATGGCTTTAATATAGAATTACATGTAATAATAATAATAATAATAATAATAATAATAATAATAATAATAATAACATCCCTGCACTCAATTTGCTCAAATCCTCAATGCAAAAAGAATAGTTGGTTTCATATTTGAAGAACTGACCACAGAGTGTAGTCGTTCCTTCACATGACCTTTGACTGTATATCAAACTGAAACAAAATTAGGGTGAAAACTGCCATATCATTTTATTAAAAATTTATAAAACCACTCCAAATATTGAAATCACCTTAAGTGACAAAATAATAATTGTAATAAATCTTAAAATTGCACGGTATTACGTGAATGTTTTCCATATGATAAATATTTTACGAGTTATTGTTTCGAATGCTATTGGGTTTAATGACGAACAGGGACATTCCCCCAATTTTTAAAAGAAAAAGAATAGAAGTCACTTTCTGGACTGACAGGAAATTATTGTAATACTGTTTATCACCAATAGTGTCAACAAACGTAAAATCAAACGAATAATCAATTGTCTACGAAACGAAATATCTTCCTCAATCATCACTTTCGCTAAAAGGAACCCAAATTCTTAAGACTCCATATACGATACGGCATTTTCCCATGTTCGATACGGCATTATCTTTTGGGGCCAATCCGCTCAGAGTATTCAAACTTTTAGAATCCAAAGGGGGGATAGTTCGAATAATATATAAATCTTACTCCCGAAATTCACGGAAAGCGTTATTTATAAAATTAAATAAAGATTTTCATGAATTTCGGAGATAAGCATTTACATTAATGAAGAGTTCGTATTTGTGAAGACAAAATTATTAAAATCCTACCTCTGCTTTAGAAGAAATAGTCTAGTTCACGAACACAACACTTGTAATAAAGATAATATTCATAGTTCAAGTGTGTCAATAAATCTTTGACAAAAAAGGCTCGTATCATTCAGGAATCATTTTGTTTGATTCCCTTCCCAAAAATATAAAAGATATTAATAAATTGAATCTCTTCGAATCTGCGTTAAAAAGTTTTCTAATATGCTATTTCTCTAAGACTTGTTAATTCATGTATTCTAGTCTCTAACTTTTCAATAGAAGACAATAGAAAAGTTTATTTTTTCAAGATTTCCGTAATATTTAATACGAATAGATGTATATAATTACGAGTAAACACAGGCTCGTCGAGATTTCCAACAGAGGGAGAACGTACTTTTCAGGGCTTGAGAAGAATAATACTGGAAACGTCTGGAGTGTAAATCCAAGTTTCTCTTCAAAAGTGCACGTGTCAGCCCCCATTTTGGAAAATGTGTCTTCATTGTCGATATAAACGTTCGACAAAAATTGTAAGAACCTTTCAAATTTAATATTCCACTCTTTAACTCTTAACTAGGAAGGCTCTGAGATAAGAGTGCATCCTAATTTATCGGAGATTTTGTCACGAAGGCTGTATTCCTTGATGGTGGATTATATCAGGCAAATATTTATACATATCACCAATGACAATTTAATGTTTTTCTAAAGACAATTTTAGATTTCTATTGTATTATATTATGAGGAGAAGGTAAATTATAAATACCCTCTAGGTTTAGAATTTCTTTCTATATATGTATGATTAAATATGAAATTGTTAATTTTTCAGAATAAACTTTCTTTAGAGATAAAAATATGACGTGATATAATAAATAATCTCTCAATAAAAAATTTACACTTGTTATCAATATATGTTGGGCAAGGTTAATCTAAAATTTAACTTATTTAATGGGTACTCCGCTGCTCGAAAAGTTAACTCTGTTAATCGTTATACAACTGAAACTACTACATAAGTTAAAGTTAACCGTTGAGTATTGATTTTTTAAAAATATTAAATCAGTCAGTCAATTATTCAAGGATTCTGTAGCACAGTATTAATATTATAGGGATGGTAAGCTGTGTAGAGAAGGAAAATTAAACATGTGAACAATATTTATAGAATTTTTAGTTTAATGTATTTGAAGTAGCTTACGTTACAGAATATGATAGTGCGGAGCAAAGGTGCGCGCGGGGGGCAAAGGTACGATTTGTCGTTGTGTGTTTGTAGTGTAGTTATTATCCATTTTCGCACCATGGTCTTTACGTACTGTTGATTGTAATATCAATTCAATATTCTCAGATGGGAGAAAGAAAGTGAGAAGTCTTTTTTCTAATTGTGTAGTAATTTCTATTGGTTTAGAGCGTCTCCGCACCCTTTCTTTTTCTCAAAATGTTATACAATCACACAGTTCTTGAGTACGTTGATCTAGCTTTAAAATGATTCTCTATATTTTCAGCTTTTACATCATAATGCCATACGAATGACTGGTTTATTCGAACGAAGTGAAATGAGGCAAAAATCTACACAAGAAATGGGTCAAATGTCCAAATACAGACTGTTCCTCCTTTTCTTTGTATTTTTTTCTCTCATTTTCAGCCACAGTTTCAAATCAGTAATAGATAATAGGAACCAAAGATGCTTTGGCATACATTACGAAAGTGATACACAAATGATTGGACAAAAGTAAACCAATTATAGCTACTTATCGTGATTTAGCTAAGTCCTTCGATACTGTCAATCATGATATTTCATTAGATAAATTGAATTGCTATGGAATAAGAGGCAGCGCGCTGAAATTATTATCTAGTTATCTAACAAATCGACAACAAAGAGTTAAGGTAAATAATGTATCAAGTGAGTATACAGAAATTAAAACACATGTACCACAAGGTACCATCTTAGGTCCACTACTTTTTGTTCTATATGTCAATGATCTCCTGGTTGAAATAACTGGTAATGATGTTGTATCATATGCTGATGATACAGCTGTAGATACTGAAGGAAAAACATGGGAAGAAGCTAATAATGAATAAGTTGCTGGCTAAAATAGATTTATGGCTCAAGGCTAATAAACTTACGTTAAATGTTGACAAGACTGTCTATATTTCTTTTGGAAATTACTGCAATAGCGTACCAAGTGATATAGAAATTAAAATTTAAAAAACTTCTAAATAGGATTGAAAGTTGCAAATACCTAGGAATTATGATTGATTACAATTTAAAATGGGATAAACATATTGAATATATAATCAATAAAACTAAATATCTTACTTTTATTTTCTATAAATTAGCCAAATTTATGGAAACCAAAACTCTTATGGTAATATACTACGCAATTTTTCAAAGCATTATCAGGAATAATTGCTTGGGGCGGAGCATATTCTAATAATCTAAATATGTATCAACAGCTTTAGTATGAATTATTGAAAATTATAAACAAATATGATTTTGCAATAATCAAGTATTCGCTAAATTTGGAACATTTATTTTGTTTAGAAGCAATGGTATATCATTTTAATGAACTTAAAAATAAATATGAAATGTCAACAGGTAGAACTAGGAATAAAAGTATTCTTCTACCAAAATTTTTGAAATTTATTAGTGATAGAAATAGTTGTATTATTGCTGTAATGCTATTTAAAAAATTACCAATTGAGCATAAGATAATACTTGGAAGCAAAAAGGGTATAAAGCGTAAAATAAAGTCTTCAATTGCGGAAAATGTGTGACGAGGAATGCAATCATTTATAATATACATTATTATCTTAAATTTAATAATGTTTAAATAGTATTAATATTTGCAATATAGTAACAAATAATGTTTTTATAATCTCTTTGATTGGGGATAATTTCATATTTTATAAATATATATTTATTATATGTTACTTTGTAAGTCTTTTTCTTAGTTCGTAAGACACCAGTTTCCTACGCACAGGTTTTGTTCTACCTCTGAAGGAATTACTATGGTATTTTGTAAAACATATGTAATACTAATACTGGTTGAATAAATAAATAAATAAATAAATCCTTATTATAGATGAACATTTTGAAGTACACATATAATCTCTTAAATAGCGTTTAACCTCACCGCGAGGTAACAGATTAATGATGTGATATTGAAGTACTTATACATACAGACAAATATGCTACGTATTTACCTAATCTCAATATTTTTCACATTTTAACTGAATTAATTCCTCGTTACACCCATAATTTCAACTAATAAAATAAAAAACTAAACTATGCAAATAATTCAAGTTTATTTTTAGTAATAAGCGCATAAGAAACTACCGACATCCAACTGCGACACTTTTAAATATGGCTGTAGAGTTAAAAAAAGCACGGAGACTGTTTCCACTCAAGAATGGTAGTTAAGAATCGTCTAAGTTCTGTTTCTACTATTCTGTTTTGCATTAATAATTCTATGACTAAATCCCCGAATGTAATTTTATTATAACAGTTCCATTTTTCATGTCATTACTGGAGAGAGGTTGCAGCCAAGGTTTCCAATACTCTAGATTAGGCGAGACGGAGCAGGACGTGCAGAAAATTTCGTAACGAGTAGATAAAAATTTCAGAGCAAGTACAATAAATATCAGCAGTAGTTGTGATTGGGAATCAAAAGTGGGGGGGAGCAATTTTTTTTTGATAATTTCCATTAACATAACAATTTCTGCATATTTCCACTAATTATGATTTAAATAATGAAATAAATCAAAGGAAAGACAACCGGTGATTACCACATCAAGAATGGTGTACTTTTTTTAAACTCCCAGTTTTAGACGGTTAAAATGAAATTTTTATCTTTATTTAAAAATGGGGGTGGGAGGATGCCCCCCACGTCCCCCCTAATCGCCGCCGGTGAATATCAGAGAACGTTTAAAACCTTGGATCATGCGTCTGAACGCAACTTGGTTCACGTGCTCCTTCTTTCATCACCAGTGCTCTAGACAGTATGTATGTTAAGATTCTGCAATGTCTATTTCATTGTCAAATAGCCCAAAGATTTGATATGCATTAAGAATACGAATAAAATTACGAACGAATAGCTCCAAGAGTATGAATCAAAACAACAGTAATAAATACGTTAAATATGTTAATTGTTTCAGCAGTATTAATAATGAAATAGTTTTTGTTGATGGCATATATGTTTCCTTATCCTCCGATCAGGTTTTCATTTTAAGATGAGTTACATGTTTGTCGTGAAAATTTTAAGCTAAGTATAGATACTCAGAATTTTCAGTCACAAAATTTCATCTGACTCCAACAGAAATTCATTTTCAATTTCTATAAATAATTCTAAACAAATTGATTATGATGTATCCTCTTAGACGTTTCAATAATAGTAATAATAAACTTATCGTCAAAAAAGCAGTTAGAAACTGCATATGACCACGTGGAGGACAATAAACTAATTAACTCTCCGGAAGCAAGCATGAGACCGTCCCATCAATTCCGATCAAGGGCCCTAAGGCACAGGCGGATTGAAAAGATAAAAATAAGTTAGCTACGTGTTATAATACCAACAGAACACCAACAAATTTGTATTTAATAAAACAGAGAAAAGATAGTTCACAAGTACGCAATATTATCGAACTATAGATTATTCGGAAAGTGTTGTATGTAAATCGTAACTATAAAAAAACTCTAAATTCAAGATTTTTTATTATAAGATTTTATATTACATTATAAGATTTTTTATTATAAGATCGACAATTTTTATTATAATAGACCACCGCCCATATGCAAGAACCTGGAGAGCCTGTACATAAAATCCGCTTCTACCCGAAGGAAAACCGGAGAAAAACCGGAGAAAAACCCGGGCCAGGATGGAGCTACAGAATTAATGTACATAACCGTGCCAAGGTTGAGCACGGATAAAACCAAACTTGTACGAATAAGAAGCAACAAAAGGATGCAGGAACATAGTTTTGAAATTTAATAATTTATTTTGAGAGTACTAGAACGATGGTGTGGTAAAGTACAAGATCAATTGACTTATTTAATAATTAAAACAATAATTTAAAAAATAAACATTTGATGGGAAATTGAAACCCATTTTAACTTTTATTAAAATCAATGAATACTCATATATTGTAGAAGCAATGGTACAATAGATAGTTATTAACCGCGGATTTGAAGAGAATCAATTTAATTATATATTTAATGTCTTTGGGGAGGAAATTATACAGAACGATTTCCGAATGATATAGCCCTTTTGACAAAGAGTGGTTGACACTCTAGGACGATGAATATTATGCCCATTGCGAGTATTGTGTTCGTGATCAAGACAGACTTTTCGAAATTTATTTTCAAATTGAAATTGGTGGTCTACTACAATTCACTACGTTATGTGTTGTGAAGTATATATAATGAAAATCTGTTAATATGACCCTATTCCCCTAATTAACCTAAAATGAAAAATCCACCTCCACTTTCGATGATGTAACAGTCCTCTATTGCAATCCATCTAAATCAGCGTAGTCCAACTTACCTTAGCCCATGTGCCATTTTCTATTCACTTCCGATTAATCGAGCCAGCACGGGATGGGGTTTCACAGCCCCGACAAGTTAGCCGGAATGGACTTTTTATTTTCAACCGATTCGAACAATCTTGGGCTTAAATGAAAGGTCTGACTTTGCTCAGCCAATTTTATACTTTGCTCACCCTTAGTTTTTTTACAGCTAATCTATGAAAATATTTTCTAAATTTTCGATATTTCGACTCAGCGTAAATTCTGTTAATATGATCACGGAATAATGAAACTTTTTTATCGATGTGGTTTGATCATCCCGGCTTTGCTCACCTACTACTTTTGTTCTGCAATAAAATTTAAAAAACAGAAACAAGTACTCCGTCAGTACAACAGGTGCTATTCTCGAAAGGAAGGAATCAACCCTTCCACACACCTCCCCTAGGGATGCTAGATAAGAAGACATATTTGGGACCATACAGCATTTTAGACAATAATTTTCCTTGTGAAAAGGTACAGGAAAGAAAATTTCGCATAATAATTTTCCTCTTATCTTGAATGAAGTATGCAAAATTGTATCTGGCAGAACTAAAAATCTGCTTCATGCGGTGGAAAAAATGTTGGGGCAGTATTTAAAAATATCACGGGAACTGTAACCTTACTCTTGCATAGAAGGTCCGGTGTGCATAATATCAGCCGAATCAGAATAAAATTTTACATCTGTATGCCAGACAATGTACAACTTTAATATACATATAGATTGTATATTCGGCGAACCCCGAGCAACCGCTCGCCGAACAGCGAATAGTGTGGATGGGTTGCTTGCTATTCGTCACATCACAAATGCCGGTGATCGCCCTTTCCCGCAGCGTGTCGGTCTTTTGAGACACATCAAAGAAAGCCGAGCATAGGCGAATATTCGCGAGTGGCCTGTTCGTGGTACTGTCCACATACTCGTGCTTTTACGAATAACCAAGGATAGCGAGCATACGAGTATTACGATTTCAAGTTATTTCGAGTAAGTAACCGCTGACAAAAACTAATGATTTGTAATTTTTCTCCTTATCGTACAAAGTAATAAGTGTTTTAGTAGTGATAAAATAGAGAAATTGGAAGTGATAAGTAGTGATGGAGTAACTTCTTTTATTATCCCCAACGTGTTCATATGCAGTTTGCAACTGCTTTTTGAATATATAGTTTATAAGAAACCACAAACATTTTTATCCACATTATTACACTCTTGTATTAAGCGTCCTAAAGTTTCACAATATTGAATGCGTATGGACATTATTAGCATTTTCCATCTTTTTAGTAGTATTAGCAATATTTCCTATACATGGAATGTTCAGAAAATAAAAAATGTTAAAATAAAAAATACTATAATAATAATGAATAATACAAATGTAACATTTAAATGCAATGAATGGTATTTGAATAATTAAATAGAGTGCGATGTTGTGGAGAAACAAATTAAAATAGTTATACAATATTGATTGTTTTAGAGAGGATAAAAACTATCATGATTATAAGGGACTTAAATTCGAGAATATCGATTACTATAGCTAAATCCATATGGAATAAAAACTAGCTAATTAATGATTTAATTTCATTGATTGAATTAATATTAGATAAGATCTATTTATTTTACTTAAAACTTAACTACATGAAGCAGAATGTGTGATTACTTCAGATTCACTCTCCGTAACCTCCAACCACTAACACAAATATTCATCGTTCCCAGAGCGAACACATGCTCGGCAAATTGCTTGTATCTGAATCTATGTGCTCGCCAATTGGCGAATACTTGGGAAATAACCCGAGGAAGTCGCTATTGCTCGGTATTTTCTGAGCAGTTGCCCGGGATTCACCGAACGACGAATGTGTGGAGCTGCCGTAATAAACAATGTTTCTGTCGGGGCAAAGTCGCGAGGAGGGGGGTCAAAACGCATCGATAAAAATAGTTTCATTATTCCGTGATCTTATTAACAGGATTTACGCTGAGCCGAAACGTCGAAAATTTAGAATATATTTTCATTTGTTAACTGTTAAAAAACTAAGGGTGAGCAAAGTAAAAAATTGGCACAGCAAAATTGAACAAAGTTAGACCTTTCTGTGGGTGTATTTAAGTATTTCATTTGCTGTAGTGTTATAAGTATTTTGTTTCGAGAGTGTTAAATAGGCTCGAAAAACTTCACTGCACGTTGAACTAGTCAAACAAACCTTTTAAACCTCTCTTATTCTGGTGTTTTTTTGTGTTATTCTAAGATGTGATGAAGTGTACGACAAGATCACCATTTATATTTTCTGGGAACATAAGGGTAAAATATTACCAATTTGTTTTAATTATTTCTTTTAAATTTCTATAAGTTTCAATCTCTCATCATTGTATTACTCCTTGAAATACATGCTTGAATTCGTCTCCCTAACACCAGTGAGCTAAAAAAATTCATCAACTAA
The DNA here is from genome assembly GCA_002313205.1 of Laupala kohalensis. NCBI lineage: Eukaryota > Metazoa > Arthropoda > Insecta > Orthoptera > Trigonidiidae > Laupala > Laupala kohalensis. The sequence goes on from NNCF01137623.1 coordinate 228,300, forward strand.
AATTTGCATTTCATTGTAATAGTTAATTATCTCTTTAGGAACATCCGATTGATTATTAGTTGTCGCCTTTCTTGTTTCGCATCTGCTCTTGTAAGTTATTAAACAAATCACAAAAATGGACCCCATCGCATTCCTTAACGCACTCAAAGCTGACATCTATTAGGCGTGCGAACACTTAGTGTAATATATTGATACTCGAATCAGTGCTCTGGAGGAGGTCAATAACAACAAAAACATTGGTAGGACAACATCATACTTGCGGAGTTTCTCAAGGATCAATTTTGGACCCTATCCTCTTTTTATTCTACGTTAACGATACGTCATCCTCCTCACCCGATTGCAAAATGCTCTTTGCTGATGACACAAATTTACTGAGTAAACGTGCCAATGCGCAAAGAATTATATCTAACCTCTCTTCTTTGTTTCATTCAAATCGTTAATACTGATACAAGAGTATCCATGTCATTTAGCAATAGTTTAACAAAATGTTTTCCTCCTACATCATTTTCCATAAACGGAACCTAAATAAAAACTGTCAAAATAACCAAAATTTTACGGCTTTATAGTCAGTACAACCTCAGATGGAATTACCTCATTGATAACATTAATTCCAATCTAAGCTAATTATGCTATGCATTCCGAATTCTAGTCAACGTTGTAAGTCAACAAGTTTCTCGCTGCGTGTATTTAGATAGTATTTATTCCATGTTTACGCCATTTATGATATGGCATTGTATTTTGAGGCCAATCCGCTCCGAGCATTCAAAGTTTTAGAATCCAAAAATGGATAGTTCGGATTATATGTCAATCTTACCCCCGAAATTCATATAAACCTATATTTAGAGAATTAAATATTCTCTCTGTTCCTTGCGTATATATTTATGAAGTAGCCGCATTTATCAAGATGAAATTATTAAAATCTCACCCCTGCTTTAGAAGAAACAGTCCAGTTCACGAACACAACACTCGTGATAAGTTTAATATTCATCGTCCTGGCGTGTCAACCACTCTTTGCCAAAAAGACCCGTATCATTCAGGAATAATTTTGCATAATTCCCTTCCCAAAAATATAAAATATGTAAATAAATTAAATATCTTCAAAGCCGTGGTTAAAAGCTTTCTAATGCGCAATTGTTTATATAATGTTAAAGAGTTTACCGATTTTAATAAAAGAAGCTAATGAGATTTTCAATTAACTATTGTTTTCCATATGATTTCGGTGAATATAAAGTAGTGTTAATTCCTATTATATTTGATCACACCATTATTATAGTACTCTAGTTACTGATTAAATTCCTTTTCTCATGCATGATGTTTTTATCCTCTTTATTTATAATAGTTTATATTATTTATAATTTTATATATTACTTATTTATAATAGTTGACATGGTTGTGTACATTATATCTGAAGACCCATCCTGACCCTGGTTTTTCTCCGGTTTACCTCCGGGTACTGGCGGATTTTCCATGGGCGGGAAAGTCATTAAAACTTTTGCTATTATTAATCTCGAATTTTCACTGGAATCTACAATTCATTTGGAATAATAAATGCATAACAGTACGAATTTATTAAATAATTTATTTTGTAAATATTAAATCCGCAACTGCCGTTGGACCCTTGATCGGAATTGATGAGATTGTCCCTTGCTTGTTTTTGGAGAGTAACTTAGTTTATTATCCCCCACGTGGTCATAAGAAATTTGTCACTGCTTTTCTTTTACTATAAAATTTATTATTTATTACTATTATCATGTGAAGACATTTCGTACTTGAGGCACGGCATTTCATATTTCAGAATTTGTTGTTTGTGGTCAGTACCTATTGAGTGCATGAAAAATAATACTTTAAAATCTCAGAGGTCAGTCTTTTTCTATAGAATCTCAAAAAATGGTAACAATGGTCAACTTTGGCAAGGTTGATAGCAAAAACCACTCATAAATCTGTTACATTTAGGCCAGTAAAATTAGAATTTTCCCAAGGGTTTATGTGGGGAAAGCTGGAAATCGCTTTAATACCTATAATTGATGCTAATTATAAGTCATCTGAGTTTGCTTGAACACGCGAGGTGAACATAACATTTACAAAAATGCAAATTAGGCTCTTTTTTAAGTTTTTCGTATATAAATCCTAAACCGCGCTTCCCAGCGGAGAAAATACATTACTAGAATTAAGGAAACTTAAATTATGCATCAAAAAGTACCTGAACGTTATATTCGGTCGATCAGTACAGTCGTAATCGACCGCCAAGAAACGGTATTCTTCAGCACTTTCGGTATTCACACTTCCTGTCTTTTCGAACGTTCCTAACTTTGAAATGTCTTTTTCAAATGAGAGCACTTAAAAAACAAAAGTTGCAGAGAACAACTGTCTGCGGTTAAAAATGAATAGAATTTTCAAATTTGATCAATTTTAAGTAAATTTGTCTCTTTCCTTTTATTTTTAACATTTGATATCAGTTTCATGTTCTCAGAATTGAGTAATCTCTTTATAAATTGTGTCACATGTTATACGGAACTGTGTTATGTGAATATGAGTAACTTGTCAAATGGGAATACCGCATAAATCATTTCATCTTTTCGAGGTTGCGGTCCTTGTTGCCGGTTTTGTAGGTGATACATTAAAAAGTATTTTCATTTACTAATTCTAAGAGACAACAGTTTGCTTAAAGTATGTTACGCACTAATTGTGAATTTTTTCTTCGATTCTTTTCACCCAGAAATACTATTGCTTTCTCTGTTAAGTTAAAAATCTTTTTTGTTCTAATTTATTCTCTGAGTAGAAATTTAACACTTGACCAGAATAAATACATTTCCCGTACCAATAAAATGAGAGTTTTATGTCCTCATTTTTTACTAATACAACTAGAAAATTAAGTTTATTATTCTCCATTTCTGACGTTAGTGTTATTCTAAGATGGTCACTATTAAATATATGTAATATGTTTTGTATATTATTTTCTGGCATTGCGCAAAAGATATCTTCAACGTATGTGACACATAGTTTAGGTGTAAAATATAATTTCTCAAAACCAACTTTTCTTAAATCACTAAAAACCCATTCCGGCATTACTACGACGGTAAAAAGGTCGTAAGTTACAATTTATTTATTTATCTTGATAGTATATTGGATGTACATAGGAGAATTAATACAACTACACCATTTATGTACATAGCCAATATGTTCCACAATACGATATTCTTAAAAATAAGACGTGACAGTGGCATTTCTATTGTGATTTTGAGACAATGTCAAAAATGTAAAGAATAAACAGTCGTGCGATAGAACTGCGACCTATTCTCAAAACTCTTTTTTGTAAAGAAAACAGTTTATCTTTATCTTATGGAAATGTACGTATCCTATTTTATGGAAATGTACAGCTCCCTGGAGAGCTAACCAAACCGGTAGCGTCTACTGCTTTTGCTATATATAACTATGAGATCGTAGATTAAAAAACCCAACAAATATAATTTAATATTTACATCCCATTTCGTTGCACTAACTATTATAATATTTATTCAGCAATATTTTCTGGTTAACGCTGGATACATACGTTGAAAAAGAATTCACTGATCTACGTAAAACATTTTCCTCGAGTGATCTGTTTGCACCTTTCATTTAAGCCAAAAAATTATATTTGCAACAAACAAATGAAAAATTGGTTTTTATAATCGCTCATACGTTTTTCACGAATCATACTTCATAATAAAATCATTTTTTTGCACATGGGATGTTAATCAATAAGAAACAAGTTCTGACGATTCGATGCCACCCGTTCATGAATAAATGAGCCACAAGTACAAGTTTAGTTTTGTCATACAAATAGTATATCAATAAACCCCACATCTATGAATCCACGGTTCAAGTGGTAAAGTATTTCCTATATTCGTTTACAACTTTATAGCTTGAGGAGATCCTCTCCTACTCTTGCAGGACTTCTACAAATCTACGCATCTAGCAACCTCCTCGAACTCGGCATTTCTGTTTCATAATTCCTTCACTCGAATCACGTGAATAGGTGAAAGAGTAAGTCTCATGGTCTGAACATCACCATAAAAGAAATGAGTAGAAAGATATTTTTGCCATCCATGTGGAGTGTATTGAGGGAACCTGTATGAACATATTTTCCTGGTCCTGGAGAAATAATATGTTTTCGCATTGTTTTGTAGATTAATGTTTTTTTTTGAAGGGGGGCTGATTTCTTTTTGAGTTTGTGTGAGCTGCAGATAAAAGGAAATGACGTAACGGGGAAGTGTGAAATGCAATTTAATATGTCAATTTAGTCTCAGGAGAAAATTCGGGCATTAGTATATTACCTATACTCAACATTCATACACCCGGTGTGAATATTTTCAGCGGAAACCTACGAGGACAGCTGCTCTGAATCGTTTCTCTTAACTGCAGTCCAGCTGTCTCTTTTCCGAACAGCTTTCCAGCAGGGGCTGCTGTCGACTCTATGCATCCACTTTGCACTGAACACGGAATCAACGCAGATACCTTCATAGGTGTTAAGTTTACTTACCTTGACCACAGTTGATCCGCTTTCAATGTAATGTTTATTGAAATAATCAGTTATAAAATAAGTATGTTTGAAATCTCATTTGGTTCCTGCAAATCCTGCGCAAGAAACGAACAGGGTAAGACATATAAATCTTTCCGATTTCAAAAGTAGAAATGAATAGATAAATAATATTATTTTATTATTTTAAATGACAAAGTATTTTTATCTCTTGGGCGTATAAAAATGATATGTGTCAAATGACCGCCAAACAATGCTTTTTTAATAATTTCTGTCCGCCCACGCTCTATCCACATTTTCTGTCGACGTTGAAACCCTGGTTCGACCTGAATTAAAGCAAAAATTGCCGCCCTAAAAATTTGTTACGTTCCCACTGGCATAAAAAATATCGGGAGGAGGGGAGGTTAAGGCCTCAAGTTTTCCAAATAAACTGTATTCCCTCCCCCTTTTCTCATTCCCATGACTCACTTCTAAACATTTTAACGTTTTTATGATAACTGCATTCTTTTATGTAGTTTATATGTGAGGTTGTTTTAATAGTAAGGCGAATTTCTATTTTTTTTAAATCATACATCATAACTACCTCCTTGCTCTGAGTTCGGCAACAGTTGACTGAATATCTTGTGCTTTTCATGTGATTAAGTCACGTGCTACATCAACCTTTAAAAATGTACTTCTATTTTGTGCTTAATAAATTTTAAAATTATGAAAGTCAACGTGCCTCCAACTTCACTAGCACGACTTAAAAATGCACAAAAAGGGTGTGAGTCAATTAGAAGATTTTTCAGTTACATTAATGTGTCAATCGATATCAGACGCGTAGATAGCACGTTCTCGCTGGGCATAACATGTGGACACAACACCGCATAAAAGTGTGAAGTATTGCTGAAAAGTTATTTTTTTGATGAACGTGAAAACTTGAACCAATTGCTTGGGAAAAATCCTCAAGAATAGTGTTGCATAATATATAACAAGCCTAACTGTGCGCAACTGCTAATTTAATGAACAAAAATTTATGTTATAGAAATTTCTAACAACGTACAATTTGAGTATCCAGTATTCGTTTAACCTCTGTTCTGACCTTGCAGGAGACGTAGGCGCAAGTGGCACGTTTTCAGAGAATGCTAGATCCACTGCCGTTGATCCACACTTAAATTGTCTTTACTTCACTAATAAAGAATGTAGACACCATACCTTATACCTAGGTATACCACATTTTTGCTGTAATAGAAGGGATTCACCTTTCAAGCAATAATATTTGGAAAGATGTACAGTGGTATCTCAATTTACGTTGACTACATTTATTTTCAACTTCGGTCGATTTTTTATGAGAAAAAATTGTCTCTTTTTTTCATCAGTTGCCTTTGATTTCGTTGGCATGCCCTTGTTAATCTAGCGAAAATAAAGGACGACCCTTGAGTTTTCCTGCTTCGTGTGGCGTTGTTTCTCATTGTGTGAAACATCGCCTCATGTATCTAGCAAACAATAACGCTTATTTCCAATGAATATTTTTATTCTTTTTTATTGATCGTGAATGCTAATATTACAATTTCATGATTGTAGAACATGTGTAGGTTTTTTTGGAGAAAAACGACCCACACAAGGCTGCTGTGGGCCGTGTGGGCAACTTGCTTTTATGATGATGTCTTACCCCGTCTTCGGCAAATCTTAGTATTAGCAGAAACAGGACTCTTTGGACAGCTTGCTTATGCATCATCGGTCCACATACTTTGAAGTTTGTGTCGTAAGACCAAAACACGAAATGACTTCATATGGTGCCTTTATACTAAATGTCCTTGTGGAGTGGGACTATTGAATGATCATTTATACCTTACATTCGTTGTAAAATTTTAAACCAATTATTGCTCACCACTTCAGGTACTTATTGCAGTTAAATAAAAAACATATTATATTCAGATCCAACAAAACAGAGCTACGAGAGCTATATTATAATGTAATTGATATACATCTATTAATCAAATGTTCTGGAGTCTGTATTTCTTGTCCTCCAAACAAAGAATAGTAAACAAAATATAGTACTCGTTCAAAATAAGATAACAGGAAATATGCTCAAAATACCCGTAAGAAATACATTTGGATTTGGTTAAAGAGTGAAGAAACACAATTTAGATCGTAAGTTGACTAGAACAACAAGAGAATCAAATTATTCTCGGAAGATTTGATTCAATGGCATGAAGAAAAATAACATAAAAGAATACAAATATTTGAACGAAACATGACTGTTCAGTATTTTACATTGCAATATATCACCATAAAATACGGCAACATGGTCATATAAAATATTTGTTAAGGTGGTCATACACTTTGTCCTCCTGTAGCTCAATTCGGTTGTTTGTCTCAGGAATTTAATTCATTTAACTCTTTTCACTTTCAGATTTATTTAAGAATAGCATTAAAAGCATTTCTGTTCTTTACTTATTGTTAAATTTCTCAAGGAAGAGGTAGGGAGTATTTGTGAAGACGGATACGAATTCAGGTGTTTCTTGGGTCTGAGGTGTCGCAAATGTGAAATAAATTACATGATGGAAGTAAGTTTAGTTTATCGAAGAAACGGTGTAATAACGAAGAGATATGTTGTTCGATGGCTTGTATGCTTAGTTCTTCGTGCAATTGTTTGTTAGAAATTAACAGGGGGGCGTTGGATAAGACACGTAAGTTTGTCCTTTGGAATATCTGACGGAATCTTATATTGGAGTCGACCGCATCTCCCCAGACGGTAAATGAGGATCATAGAAGAGTTTTATGAAGGTGTATGGAATTCTTGGTGTGGAGAGTGAATTTTCTATTTATTAGAGGATATAGTTTACGGAGTGCTGCGAGTGCTTGGTTTATCATTGTATGTTGTTTGTATGTTGCATGTCAAACGGGTGTCTAATAAAACGTCTAAATATTTTAATGGAGTTCCTCTCGATGTCTATTTTATCTGATTATTTGATAAGTGCTGTGGAGTAAGATTAGTGATTTGTTCAAGCCTAAAAGTTTTTGTCTCACACATGGACGGATTAAGTTTGTGTCACCATTTTAGAGCTCAGTTGCTAAATATGTCTAAAACTATTCGAAGGTTGTTTGCAGCGTCCCCTGGGTAGCTGTCTGAAGTGAATCCTCAGCTTACAGGACCGTAGTCGCGTATGTTAATGTAGGAGTATCGGCTGTGAGGAGCGATTTGTAATATTTTGCTTTCTATTATTCTGTAGAGGTATTCTGGTGTACCAAAAATTCTAAGTTTATGTTATAGTTCTAGAAGTCAAAAATAAGCAAATGCTTGTGAGAAGTCCATGAAAGCAGCTATAGTGTATTTACGTTTCTCAATTTTTTTGCGTTTTCTTCTGATAAACGAAGAAGTTGGCGAGTTAGACATTTTGGTCTGAACCAGAATACAACCTCGAGGATAGTTTGTGACGGAGATATAACTATCAGAACGAGGAAGAATAAGTTTGTCAAAGATTTGTGCTATGATAGATAGTAAGCTTGTTGCCCAGAAGCTATTCGGATCTTTAGAAGGTTTGTTTGGGTTTGCAACAGGAATTTTTATGGAAGGTGTATGTACTAGTTTGAAAGAAAGTCGCCAATGCGCAGATTTGCGTTAAATATTGATGTAAGGAAAGCAAAACTCTGAAGAGGCAAATTTTTCCAGGAAGATTTTAAAATAAAATCATACCGGTTGTATTATTTTGTACTTTATGTCATGGATAGCGGAACTTACGTTTGTAGGAGAAATATATTATATTGGGTGAGTGGAATCATGGATTGAAAGGTTGATGAAGTGTTCTACATCTGTGTTAAGAATGGAAATATTAAATTTCTGATTAAAGACAAAAAATTTCTGATTAACCTTAAAGACGAACATTATTTCAATATTCCAAGCTTTTTAAACTTTCCTCGAATGTGCATCACTTTTATTTTGTTTTCCTCCTCTTATTTTTATTTCCGCTTGACAAATTATAAAGGAGTTTTTGCTAGCTCCCAGTAACTCCGTCTTCCCCGTGGCTTGTAATCACTTACGTCATCTACAAAAAAACCCAAAATACAACAAAAGTTGATCAGTATTTTAACTACATTAATACAATAAATACATGCATTAAGAAGTTCGTAAGGAAACACCGTTCATCATCCTTGAGTATTTAAATAAAACACTTCTCACGATGATTCACTTTGTCATTTTTACAATCATGGTAACCACACCTCACTCTCAAACTCATTTTGCTTTGCAACATAAAGCTATAGGAAGAATACGCATCGGCGTTTTAAAAATGGGTCATTTCGGTCGTTCTACCAGATGGCACTACGAGTACATTCACCTCAAGGGTCATAAGGGGATACAAAAGGTTCTGACAACGGTGGCCATGTTAATGCACGTTGTCAGTTAAAAATGAGGGAATGACAAAGAAAGATTCGTTCTTTGGGGTGAACGAAATGTCGAATTGCCATGCTTAGAAATAGGAGCCAACATCAACATGGACATTTTAAGTCACATGATTGTAATCGTGTCCTATCGATGTTCTTCTTTGTTGGCAAAGCGTTCCTCAAAGGTTGTCAGAACCTTATCTATCTATGGCCTTGATTCGCCCGAATTTGAGGCACGGAAGTATATTTTCTCTTCTACGTACATCATATGTTCACCAAATTTTAAGTCTTGATCCAGTTTTACCCCCAAATACATATGCTCACTTTTTATTCTAATTTTCATTCCCCTTAATTGTATTACTGGTTCCCTTTTTCACGTTTATTCTCCCCAATATCATGGCCAGTGTCTTATCTGCAGCAATTTTCAGATTATTCTCTCTCCACCACTCTTCGCATTTCAATAATATTCTATTCCCCTCCGCTTCCAATTGTCGTCGTCCATTTCCTTCCACAAAAACCACAACGTCGTCTGTAGATGCTAAAACTTTGCACCCTTCGTCTCGTACTGTTTGTAAAAGTCCATTAATAGTCAAGTTCCAAAAAATAGTCCCTCACGTGATCCTTGCGGACAGTCCTTGACGGCTACCCAGTAAATTTGTTCTTCTCCCATTTCTTGGTATGAAATCCTGTCCTCGAAACATCTCGCCAAGATATTATAGAGGTAAGCATTTATCTCATCTCTACGGTTGGTCCAACACTCCTTCCCATTGTACATTTTTAAATGTACCATAAACATCTATAAAAATTGCCATCCCCAGAATTGTCTGTCGTTCGGCAATCCATCTAATCAGTGTCCGTAGCGCATCTTGCGTTGATCGTCCTTATCTAAACCCATATTGGTACTCGTCAAGAAGTCCTATTGACTTCACCCTGTCTGTGACCCGTCCCATTAACATCTTCTCAAATAACTGTCCGAAGCATGGAATTAAACATATTGGACGATAAGCGTTTGTGTCATCTGCTCTTTATGAAAGACCCTAATATTCGCTATCTTCGATTGCTTCGGGAAGACTCCGGTGCTGTAGCAATCGTTAAACAACTTATCAATCATGTCTTTTTTCACCCACCATCATTGTTCCCCAAGTCTTCTTTTGTCGATCCCGTGGTAGCCTATTTTCCAATAACTTCAATCCTGTGTTTCTTTAGCCCCTGTCTTACACTACCCGCCATGCAACGTACTTCAAATCTCTGGTCTTAATCTTTCCCCGAGCTATCAGGAATGGCACTTCCCATATATTCTTCCTTACACTCATCGTCACATATTCTTTCCACGCATCAAGCTTACACTCTTTAAATTCTTCGCCTGTACGAGCACAGGGCATTCTGGTATTCGTCTTCCTTCATTTTCATTGGCTGTCCTTTCCTCGTGGCTCATTGTAATTGCCCTAGCTCCTCTCTTCATCTCCTCCAGATCTTTCTTCTACCAAAATTTCCCCGTCCTTTCCTTTGGCCATCGCTTCGGTGCACACTCCGTTGCTAGTCACAAGATCATTAGTTGTATCGTGTCCACACAGTCTTCCGTTTCCTCCTAGCTCTCTCTCCAATCAACATCAGCTAGTTTTCACTGAAACTGCTCTATATTTATTTTCCTCAGATTCATTGATTCTATTTTTACCCGCTGACCATGTTGCGACACCATCTTGAAGAAAAACCCCTGTGGTCAGAAGTCACACCATTGCCTGTGCGCCGTCCTTGTACGTTCCCCAAGGTTGCTGTCGTTGTCAATATTAAATCTATCACAGAGTGTCCTCTGTCTCATTGGAATGTCATCTCCCCACTTCTATAACTATTTCCAAACCGTTCTTATAAATGACATCCCCAAGCATTTTCCCATTTCCGTTCGTCTTAATATATCCCCACAAACGGGAACGTCCATCACCATCGAGGTAGATGACAAATTTCTCTGTTTTGTGTGAATTTATAATTAGTTGCAACATTTCCGTCTTCTGTTTACACTTTTTCTTACCTCGCAGATATCCACTCACCACTAGTATATCTTCAGTTCCTTTTCGCACCTTGCATGTCACAATGTACTGCATGAAATATTCTCGTATCCAAAACCTCAAAGTCAGGTCTAAGGATTACCACTGCAGTCCATCCTCCATCCTCCTAAATAACTCAAACTATTTTATCATGACACGATCTCTCTCTTTTATGAGGTAGTTCTCTGGGAGACATGCTACGTCAATTGAATTTTTTCCCACAAACGGCAATTTTCTCGAGATGCAAGTATCGATCTTTTTTTCATTTTGCTGCTTAAATTTAATCTCCATATTCAGTTTGATTTTGTAGAATCTTATGGGCTGTAATGTAATTTGGGCAGGTGGTATCGTTGACCCTGTGGTTGCTTATTAAACCTTTACGTGAGCAGGTCACACACTCGGCATTCTTTCCGTTTGCCGTAAAGACTTCATACCTGTGACCCAATTGCTCACAGTGGGAGCATATATCTTCCTTCTGCCAGTAACTATCCGTAGCATTATCGTATCTGTGACATTGGTAGAATCGCATAGGGATGTTACAGTCTGTAACTCTCCATTCCCCCCCTCACACACACACACACAC
>NNCF01137623.1:244623-266442 GCA_002313205.1 Laupala kohalensis
TGGGTATAGATTTCAAGTAGTGTATTGCAAGTCATTTTGACAATATTGAGTATATTTTTGGTTTCCTAGAACAGTCATTTGTCTTTTTTAACAAGCTATTAATATAGTTGCATGACGTTGTTGTGAGCAAGCATTATTGCATTTGTCTGCGTAAATTAAAATAATTCACAATTTTTTATTGTATAATGAACTTAATATAAAAAGGTTTGCTCATTGAGCCAGTTTTCTAATAATTTTTACGTCAAATGTGTTGTCTGTGTTAGATAATTTTACTAACAGCTTAAGTGAACTTTTTCATTCAGAAGTTCGTTTACAACCTTCATTTTTGAAGGTGACTAATGGGCCCATGGTCTCTTTTCTGATGAGTTGAGGATTCTAAACAATTAAATTCAAGATGTTATTTTTNGAAATTTTTAATTAGAAAATTGTTTGCAAGCTAACTAAATTTGATGAATGAACAAACAAACCAGTATCATATGTGCTTAACCCATTTGCTTTATTCATTAAGAAAGTTAAAATTCATTACTTTATTATTTACAATTTTATTTTGTTTTAATTATAAACAAATGAAAATTTAACAAAATAGATAACCTCATTTTGTTTATCTATGTATAATGCATATGTTTTATAATAAACAAAAATTAGACATTCTTTCCTAGAAATTACCCTCTGTCTCACGGTCATCATCGTTAGACTCAGCATCAAAACTTTTTCCGTAGTACTGTACCTTTTCTGGAAATACTCTAACCATCTGTTTGAAGCTATAAATCCCTCTACTTCATGTTTTTTCGGAAAACTTAAGGCTACTTCCCGCTGCGTTGGTCTTGAAAGACATATAGTTATTTCTCGTATTCTCCTAACCACAAAAAATTATTTCATTTACGTCAAGATTCTTAATCAATTTTGAAGCTTCATGAGACATTTTCATTATGTTCAAATTGTTCAAGACACTCGATTTTCTTTTACTGACATTGCTCACAGACTTCCTTTAAAATACAGTTTTTATGATAGAATGATAAATTGTACGGAGTTATTATGTTGCTCATAGTTTTATTATCGCTAAAAAGCTTTTATAGCAGTCATGTCAGTAGCATACACCGAAAAATATGTACTTGAAAATTACATAAAAGTACGAGAATAATTAAAATAAAAAACAGAAAGTATTGAAATGAATAAATGAAATAAAATTATAAAAACAAGGAAGAATGAATGAAAACAAATACAGAGTGAGCGTGCCGATAAAATACCGTACCTGAGTATGTAGGGAATATTTTGCTAGTATGCAGAGGGCGCCGAACGAGTTCATTATATTCCAAGTGTAAGGTTGGTGAAAGGGAGGAGGGCGGGGTTTTTCCCCAAACGACGGCAGAAGACGGAAAGAATTTGTGTGACGGGCTCAAGGTTTCAACTGTTTGAAGTAAGGTAGAGTGCACTGGAGGATTGGGGAGTGAGAAGAAAGTAATTTGAAAGCTAATTTCATAAGGGGAGAATACAGATCAGAGATTTTCTCATTTAACAGGGAGATGTCTTTAAGAATACTATAAATATGTAGAATTTCTAATTTGATCCGAGGCCAAAATCTATTTTCCACTTCCTATGTACAGATATCCTTGTCAACGTTGAATGTATGTTTATTTTCCATTAGGCGGTTGGAAAAGTGAGAGACTGTAGTGTTGTTTCCAAGCGTATACGTGTCCTGTTCTTTTTTGCCTAAGACCCGTGGCGTAGTGCCTATTGCACCTCTGGTGGACGCCGGTTCAAACCCGTTCCGAGCCAAGTAGAATCCGAGGTGGTGGACGGAGCGGTGTTCGCGGCAGGTTTTCTCGGGATTCTCCCGATCCCCTGCCTATCATTCCTCCACAACATTCATTCATAATCACCGCTTCAGGGGAGGTGCGGCAGGAAGGGCATCCGGTACCCTAGTATTCCCCAGCCAAAACCAAATGAAGCATCATATATCCATCCCCATTCACCGACCCCACATGAAGTGGGCCGGGTTAAAAAAGTTCTCTTTGCTTAAATGTCCCACGCCCCACGTACACAGAGGGACACACCTCAAAAGAGGTGGGGGAATGAAATCTTTGGTATGTGTCAAGGTTGAGTTGTGGAGAGAAGAAAGTACTATGAATGTTGAATTGTTGTAATGAATTAGTGATTTTCAGTGAGAGAAGGCCTATGAAAGGGATAGAATTTCTGGTTTGAATATTATTGCTGGTTGTGAGTGATGTGAGATAAAATTGTGTTTGCAATTATGTGACAAATGAGAGAGGTTTTCTAGCCATTGTTTGATTCTAAGTTTTATAGTGTATATTTTTTCTGATCTTATCTGATGAGAGTGGAATAGTGAAGAGACGATGGACCATGGAATGATAAGCGGTATGTGTGAGGTGTAGTGAGAAATTGTGTATGGTGGTGTATGAAAAAATGTCGTTTCTAGGGAGAGAGGCCGTACCGACTATCGTAGTTATTTGTCTTTTTTATTGGATTTAAATAAAAATAATATTAGTATTATAATAGTCAAATAATATTAGGATTACAAAAGAATTGGTTCCCTTCCTCAAACTGATGAGATGCTTATCAGGTACTGTGCATATAAATGGTTTATTTCAAAACAAAACTTATTAATTTTTCTCAAAAAATCACAGACGTTTTTTATATTTCGTGATTACAACTTTAAGGACTCATGAACTATTTATGACAGTGACCAATTGTACTCAGAAAATTATTGCTCCCCTTCATACCGACCGTAATCCTCCTTTGTTACAGTAGATGGCCATGGCAACACCTCTGCATAATTTGGTTTGTACTCATTGGGAATGTGGGTGACACTCTTGGCTACATCCTGTATCTTCTTGTGATTTATCGGGATTTTTTTCCATCGTGCGCTATGTCATCTATACGCTATGGGGTACTCCTGCGTTTGGCTTTTGCAGCAGAAAACTGTTCATCACAATGTCATCTAGATTTTCATATGTGGTCAAATAACCTCTTGGTGAGAAATATTCCAATTGTCTATACGTAGAAATCAGAAATGTGGTCTTGTCTCGAAACTTCGCTGTTATTAATTATATTCTTTTGATCTTTACTTATTTTTATTAATAATCATAACAAAGTATACACTCAGCATGGCGCCAACAACACAGATCATCACTACACGGAAGCTCTCACTTTATTAATGTCTTGACGGATCAGACGCACAGAACACACAATATCTAACGAGGACTTCTGGGTGAAATATAGAAATCTCTACACATCCTGAAGAAAGAACCATCCATAAAATTAAACGAATATACTAACAACTGTTTTTTTGTAGAATTTCGGTAACCAGTTCTTAAAGTCAAGGAGACATTCTGCAGACATCTGAATAATTTTAAATCCTGACTTCTTAGATATATTAATCAACTCAATGTACAGCTATGATGAATGAATTCTGTCCATTTTTTTATATTTCTCTTGGCTATCCCGAAGTTACGGTCACATTGAAAACCTGCACTGGGAAGTGTTGATAGACCTTTTCTCAATCGTCCAGTGGCAACCAATGCTAGGAAATACCGTACTAACGTATTATTTCGGTTTTGGTCCACTCACGCATCACTGGAAATGTGAAGTTCTCTGTCTTCAGTGGTAATATTTTTAATTTTTAACAAACTTTATCGGGATCTCGTTTAGCTTCACCTTCCGGGTACACAGAGAAATCGTCAGAATTACCTTTCAGGTCATGAAAACAAAAGACGTATAACCAAATATTCCGGAGGTAAAGCATTTCTTAATCTTCCTTAATATTTTCCTCTCAAAAAACACATAATTTCCAAATGTCTTTTTCTTTCAGTGTCCATATTTCTGCTGCGTATGTTACGACAGGACGTATAACCGTTTAGCAGATCCTGAATTTAGCTGCTTTTGATAATAGCTTGTTCTGGAATAATGCCAGATTGGCAAAATACGCCTATTTCCGGATGCCAATCTTTCAGAGATTTCTTCTTCTATTGAGTTAGTTGGGTTCAATTTCGAACCAAGATACTTAAAAGAATTTACGACTTGATACTTCTCATCGTCTAGGATCTCCTCTTCGGTACATGGCTCACTTAGTCTGCTTAACGTATATTTTGTTTTCTTCTCGTTTATTTTCATTCGTGACGATAACGAATGTGTTTTGAGTGATTTGAAGACTTCTTGTAGTGCCTTTCTGGTTCGGGTAGTTAGTAAAATGTCATCCGCATATGCTACACACTGCTTAAGGCGTGTTATGTTCCCTTTAACATCTATTGCTTTCAATATTATATCCAATGTTACATTGAAAAGGGATGCTGACAACGGGTCTCCTTGTTTTTCTCCATGCCCCACCTGAAAGTCTTCACTCTGTTGTTGATTTTTA
The DNA here is from genome assembly GCA_002313205.1 of Laupala kohalensis. Taxonomy (NCBI): domain Eukaryota; kingdom Metazoa; phylum Arthropoda; class Insecta; order Orthoptera; family Trigonidiidae; genus Laupala; species Laupala kohalensis. The sequence continues at coordinate 248,999 of NNCF01137623.1, forward strand.
TTATGGCCTTTGTGTTCGCTAGCGTTATTTGGATAACTTTACTAGCACACCACAAACCACCCGGGCTTCTATCACCTTCTCCCTTATGACCGTATCAAAAGCATTTGAATAGTCTACAAACATTAAAGTGGTCAATCCCATATTCATAGAACTTCTCGTAGACTTGTCTCATGCCAAAAATATTATCTGTCGTTGACCTATTTTGGCGGAAATCTGCCTGGTTGTCGCTTAACTTGCTTTCAATAATTTCGGTTAATCTTTTGTTTACAAGGATTGCAAAAATCTTATAAATTACGTTTAAAAATGCTATAGGTCTATAGTTCCTACACTCTCACCTGTCACCTTTCTAGTAAACTGGAAAGATCACGCTTTCATTCCATTGTGAAGGTAGTTTTTCGCGTATCCAAATTTGTAGTATCAGATCATGTATAGCCTTCTTGAGCGTATGTTGTCTGATCCTGCAGCCTTGTTTCGCTTTAGGTTATTAATAATACAGCATATTTCATTGAAGGAGGGTTCAGCGATTTCAACTGTATCCGTTTCGGTTGATTCTCTTCCGTAACCTCTTGTTCAGTTTCCCCTCCTTCTGTTATGTGGGCTTGGGGGGTTAAAGACGTCAGGAAAGAAGGCACGCCATCTTTCCAATACATCCTTTTCTTGTGTCAATGCGTTTCCTAATTCGTCCTTACATGAACTCAAACCGCCGCCGTTTAACTTTTGATTGACCTTCAGTTCCCCAAAAAACTTGCGTGATTCATTCTTTTTATAAGCCTCTTCCATTGCTGTGATTTTTGCATTAACCCAACTCTTTTTCTTTCTTTTACAGACTAGGTTCGCCCTTCTTCTTTCCAATCTGTTTGTTGCATAGCTACTTCTGGTACTTAATTGTAGAGCTCTCGCACGCTCTGCGTTTTTCCGCTTAATCGCTTCCTTACATTCATCATCCCACCAATATCTCTACCCTCTTCTTTATTTCTTCTCTATGACTGATTCCACTGCATTGGTGAGCAAGTTCGCTAGAGTTTTCCAATTCTCTTCTATATCTTCTAATATTGATCTTGTGCTTAACATCTCATGCACTTTAAGCGAATATTGCTTCTATTTTGCGAGTTCGTTAGTTGGTCTGGTTTCCATTTTTTGGACACTTTGTTCTTTGCTCTATATATATTTGGGAGTATCAGCTGCACAGTTACTTTAATAAGAAAGTGATCGGAGTCCATATTTGGACCTCTTAAAGATCGTACATCTTCTATTAGGTTCTTCTTTATTCTATTAATGACAACATGATCTATTTGGTTTATAACCTTTTTGTCAGGTGAGACCCATGTACCCTTATGTATATCTTTATGTTGAAATTTGGTACTCGCGACTATTAGATCGTTGTTCTCGGTTCCCCGTTCTCATTTGTTGTCCTGTGCAGGGTGTACTTGCCTGTTACTCTACTATAGGCTCCTTATCTTCCCAATTGTGCGTTGAAATCCCCCAAAATTATTAAAATATCGCTTCTTGGTACTTGCTCAATTATATCTTGCAGGTCATCATAGAATATTTTCTTCTTCTCTTCCTCTTGATCGTTTGTTGGAGCATAAACGTTCACGAACGTTAGGTTATTAAATTTTCCTTTCAATCTTAGTTTACAAATTCGTTCTTAAATTGGAGTAAATTTTATTACATTTTTTAACAATTTACGTCTAAGAAGGAAACCTGTACCCGCCTGTCCTGACTTTGTCTTCGTGCCAGAATAATACAATACATAATCATCTTTCACTATACGCCCCATGTCGGGCCATCTTAATTCTTGGAGAACGACTATTTAAATTTGCATTTCGTTTATTTGGTATCTTAATTCTTGAAATTTGCCAGGCTTCAATAACGTTCTTATATTCCATGTACCAATTATCATTTTCCGTTTCCTTTGCCTTTGTCTTCTTAGTTTGTTAACCATGATCCGAGGTCTGCTTTTGGAGCGTTTAGCAGTGTTCTGATTTTTATGGATGATGGGGTGCTGGCCCAACATTGGAAAGTCATCTACCGTGACAATTTGGCCTATTTACTTAATTATCAATGAATTGTCTTACGAAAGAATTGTCACACATTAAACCAGCTCAGATTTCGAACCAGCTAAAATATGATTATATGCACAATGGTACAACTGTACTCAGTAATACATTAAGTTATCGCAGAATGCTTCATCCCAAGCAGCAGCAATTTGTCAAAATATTGCCTGACTGATGTAAATTATGTGTCATTAAATAAATAAATAAACTTTATTGTCAAAAGAGCAGTTGCTAACTGCGTATGACCACGTGGGGGACAATAAACTAAGTTAATTCTCCGGGACCATCCCTCCAATTCCGATCAAGGACTCACGTACAGTGGCGGATTCAATATTTACAAAAGAAATAATTTAATAAATACGTACTGTTATCCATTTATTATTCCAAAGTAAATTGTAGATATTTGTGCAGTAAAAATTCGAGATTAATAAGACTAAGGTCTTAATGACATTCCCGTCCAAGGAAAATCCACCACTACCCAGAGGAGAACCGGAGAAGAACCCGGAACTAGGATCCGGCTACAGAGATAATGTACACAATCGTGCCAAGGTTGCGTACAGTTAGAAATCAAATATTAAAAACAAAAAGGAGCAAAAACAACATGCATGAAAAAAGGAATTATATCAGTATCTAGAGTACTTTAACAATGGTGTAAAAATACAAGAGATATTAGCATCTTTTACATTATTCGAAGTCACGTGGAAAACATAATTATCGGAAAATTGAAACGCTCATTAACTTCTCTTATTAAAATCTGTAAATTCTTTCACATTATAGAAACAATAGCACAATAGAAAATATTTAACCGCGGATTTAAAGAAATTCAATTTATTTATGTCTATTAAATTTTTGGGAAGCGTATAATACAAAATTATTTCTCAATGCAATGATGCATTTGTTCTTTAACATCTCTTCCATTGAAAATGATAATTTATAAGCATTTTAAAATGTTTACCTCCAACTGATGTGTGCCTGTGAGTTCAGTTCGGCCACTGCGTGTCCCGGGCGTGCACCTTAGTATGTCACACGTTAAAAGATGTGACAAGCACGTTTCGAAACACACTTTAAACGCACTACTCTGCTTCTTAAGTCTGTTTCGATGACACCAAGAAAAGCATGTGACAAGAGCGGTTCGAAAAATGTTTGAAACGCACTATTCTGCCCTCAAAGTCAGTTTCGATGGCACCAGGAAAAGTATGTGACAAGCGCGTTTCGAAACGTGAAATAAACAATATAAAGAGTGTGAAAATATTATTTCAAGCGTGTTTCACTATCTACGAGAAAGCATGTTTCGGGTGTGTAACGAAACTGGTTATTAACGCACTAAAACGCGTTCCAACTACGTGTAAAGTACGTTTCGATACCGTTTTAGTAAGTAGAAGCATACCGTGTTTCGAAACACGCTTTAAACCTGGAAAAGTGCAACAAAAGCATGTTTCAAGTCCGTATTTTCAGCGAAACGTGTTTGAAACGGACTTGTCACAGACTTGAAACGTACTATTCCGTGATAGGATTCTGTCAGGGTCATACCAGGAACGTTTAGAACACTATTTTGTCGCAAATTTTGTAGAAGACGAGCGGAAGGTTTCGGTTTTATTTACTTTGATTCGTCCTAATACATTTTGTGTGATTTATGCGACCCAACTCCACCGAAGAGTAAGAAGACACTTGATGAACTTTGTGAGACTTTGAAGGAACAGTTTTCTCCCAAAATATCAATCTTCAAACAGATACATTGAATTTTATGAGTTGCGGCAAAAGCCAGAGGAAACGGTCAGTGAATGGTACGCCAGACTGAAGTATAAAGCAATTAATGGCAAATTCGGGCAGCAGCTTGACGACAAACTCAAGGAGAAGTTCGTCACCGGTCTTCTTAAGGGACCTGTATTGGATCGTGTCTGCGAGGAAGAGCACACGGCTGACTGAGCTCACTGCGATCTACGTAGCTGTGTTGAAGAAGGAGGCTACATTGTCAACGGTGTCAACTATACCGATAAACAATGTGGAGTCAACATCCAAGCATCGTCAACATTACCAGCAAAGTAAACAGTACAATCGAAAGAAAGCAATAGTCAAATAAAAATGACACAAATAGCAATAAGGCAAGTGCAACATGCAAACATTGTGGTGGTGTAATGCATAATTTTGCAACATGTAAATATCGTAAGTATTGTTGTAAAAAATGTAACAAGGTTGGCCGTTTAGGTAAAGATTTTTTAAAATGAAAATAGTTCAAGAACACATTTTTTGCATGATGAAGTGAAAAAGAGTCAAAACTTAGATTATATTGATATGTTGCACATGACTGGTAAAATGAGCAAAATCCTTATTACATTCAGGTAAAAATTGAAGGCAAACAATTAAAAATGGAAGTTGATTCAGGTGCGGGTGTCTGTAATTTCAGTACAGTTGTACAATGAAAAATTCAAAACTTGTAGCATCGAGTCCACATTAGAGCGTTTGAGAACGTAGGATGGAAATGTTATAATACCGGTAGGTCAAATTCATGCTTCGGTGGAATGTGGAGGGAAAAGTGTTCATTAGTTTTGTTGAAAATAGAAAATGGGGTACGCCTTTAGTTCCTCTAGTGCGTTAGGATGGTAATTTTCGATTGTGTGTCGATTATAAGACGACGGTAAATAAAACGCTTGTCGACGTAAACTTTTCTGTTCCCAGAGTCGAAGAAGTGTACGCGACTATGCTAGGCGGTGAGTTATTTTCAAGGTAAGATTTGCGAGGCGCATATAATCAGTTTGAGTTAGCTGAGGATACAAAGATTTTACTAGTGTGGAGCACGCGCAAGAGTATTTATGTGCCGAACCGACTGCCTAATGGTAGTAAGCCAGCATGCGCTATTTTTCAAAAGCTTACTGAAAACGTTTTGTTGGGAATAAAGGGAGTAAATGTTTGTATTGATGACATAATAGTAACGGGAAAGAACATAGAAGAACATTTGGAAAATTTAAATCGAGTGTTCGAACGTTTGAAACAGGCCAGGTTACGATTAAATTTAAAGAAGTGTAGTTTCCTTCAAAAAATGATTACGTACTAGGGCCAAATAATTGATAAAGATTGTTTATACAAAGACCCCGAGATAATTCGTGCAACTATTGAAGCGCCAGTTACTCAGGATGTGACGAAAGTTAAAGTCTTCATAGGTATGATAAATTATTATGGTAAATTTGTGCAGAACTTGGCTGATAAGTTCAATTGTATCAATTCTTGAGTGCAGATAAAAATTGAGACTAGAATGATTAGTGTAATGTTTCTTTTGAAGAAGTGAAAAGGAAAATTGCATCCGACAAAACTCTTGTTCATTTTGATCCGTCACAGAAACTCATGTTAAATTGTAATGCGTCAAAGGTGGAATAGTTTTGTCACATGTTTATGCCGATGGTCCTCTAAGACCCATTAATTTTGCAACACGGAAGCTAGAAGAACACCAACAAATTTACTCAGTAATTCACAAAGATACTTTGACAATTTATTGGGCCGTAAATATTTTTCAACAGTATTTGTTGGGAAACAAATTCACTTTAGCCACGGACCACAAACCTTTAATTGCCTTATTTGGAGAAAACAAAGGTACACCACAAATGGCAACAGGTAGATTACAACGATGGACTTCGTACATTAAGCGGATTTGATAATACGATTAAGTACATTAAGGGTAAATACAATGGATGTGCAGACGGACTCAAGATTACCGTTGGACCGAGTTGATGATTTAGATAAAGAAAATGAATTTGATTTTTTCATTTTTTAGCAGAGGAAAATATTCCTATAAATGCTGATCAAATTAGACAGGTTATTAGAACAGACTCTATTTTCAGCAAAGTTTTTATTTATACTACGGACGGGTGGCCAAACCAATTTCCGGACAAGTCAAAACCATACAGTGGTCGACGGAAATCAGTATTGAAAATGGTATTTTGATGTGGGGTTATAGAGTTTTGATTCCAGAGAAGTATCACAAGTAAGTATTGAATGAGTTGTACAGCACCGATCAAGGCAAAGTAAAGATGAATATACTTGCACGTCAATATTTTTGGTGGCCTAAACTCGATAGTAAAATCGAAAGGTACGCTAAAGATAATGTTTTTTGAGTCAAGTAAATCAACCGCCCAAGGCAACGCTAGTTGGCGATTCGAAACGAGCATTCGAGAGAATTCATTTAGATTATGCTGGACCGATTGATGTTTTATCTCGTAATGATCAGAGCTTTCTCAAAGTGACCAGAAGTAGCAGAGGTGCCAAGGATTGATTCTGGGAGTACCATCGAACAATTGAGGGAATGATTTGCAAGATTCGGTTTACCAGAGTTGATAACTGATAACGGGAGGTAATTCGTCTCGGACGTTTTTGTAACGTTTTGTGAAAATAACGGAATAGCAAACTAGACTAATCCGCCGTACCACCCCTCCACCAACGGAGCGACAGAAAACGTGGTAAAGTCATTTAAACATGGATTAGTCAAAGCGTTAGCCGACAAAAGAAATAAAGGTACTAGTATAAGAACGGTTTTGAATAGATATTTGTTAACTTATCGAAGTGTTGTGCATTGTTACACCGGTCAAACTACTTCTAGTTTGATGTTGGGTCGAGAAACCAAAACACGTTTAGATTTTTTAAGAAAATAAATGGCAAACAGGTTGCGAAATAAGCAATTAGAAAATTTCCACGGATCAAAAGAGGTTGTATTTGATACCACAGAAATATTGAGGGTTTACCGATATTTAAATAAATTAGTTTGGAAAAAACCAATTGTAAATAAGAAATTAGGTGATAGTATATATATTTGTAAGCTATTCGCAGATCAGCCTCTTGAATGGAAGAGACTTGTAAATCAGATGCTCAAGGTTGGTCGCTTTTTTGAAGACGAATATGACAGAGTTGAATCACAGGAAGTAGAACGGGAGATAGTAGACACTGTGTGTAGAGAGTTCATTTAAACCAAAACTGTCGAGCAAAACTATCACGAAAAACTGTCAATCAGAGGAACCTGAAGCAGATAGGGATATAGTAAATACTGAGGGTGTATAGAGTTTATTTAAACCAAATCAAAATTAAACTCAAAACAATCCTGAAAAGGTACAACGTTCAGCAATTGTTCCTGATGTAAGTACAGGAATCTTAGTTCCAAGGCAACTAAAATCAATTGCAACACGTAGAACTAGGAGAAACATTAAACCTCCCAGACTTTTGAATATATGATTATATTGTTTTATTATGTTGTTTTAGTGTTAAGTTGTGTAAAATTTAAATAGTAAAATAGTAATAGTAAAATTTAAAATTGCTCTTTTAGTGTCATATTGTGCATTGTATATTGAAGTTTTGTTGTGTTACTGTAAAATTTGTGCATAATGTTTGATGTACTATAAATGATCACATTTGCTTACCTTGAAATGCCAAACTCAGATCATTCTTTCCAGAAATTATCATTGAATGTATATAGCAAGGTAATGGTAATAAAGTTTCATTTTCATGTGTTTATTAATGTACACAGAACATAACACCAACACACGCCTTGGGTCCACAGCAAACCACCTCTGCTAACAATTAACAAACAAGATTAAAGAAGAGTCAATAAAAAATACAGCTTATTGTTGAAGTAAAATATCTGATATGGTGCTATAAAAACACTGTTTCATTGTCAAGATAACTTTTTATTGGTTAGATCAATAATGCATTGAATTGCTAAGTAAAATTTACACTATTCAATAATGTGAATAGTTATTCGTTGTTTCAGTACGGAAAAATGACCAAAAATGAAAAATTATAAAGATACAATACTTATTTCACCCTCTCCCGACCTCTGTTCCACGCAGTCTCGTCCAGGGATCAGCTGACGTCCGCATCCAATTGTCTGCAGTCAGGTCAGTGGCGTTCTCTGTCAGTGGAAATGGGAACTTAATCTCTTCAACTATTCGTGGCGGGACCACGCGCTCTTTCACCTCGGGGGGTTTCCAAGGAAAACTAATATAAATAATATATCTTTTAGCGGCAGCATTGATTTTGACCATTCTGCGCAGGCGCGAGGACACACCTGTATGCAACAGGCAACTGTCAGTTCCAACTCATTTTGATACCCCCACCAGCATGATCGCTTCAATCGTGTCTTGTTGATTTTTCTAAACTATTAAATTTAATATATTATTGCGAGTGTGATGTTTAAAATTGTCATTGTAAAGTGTTAAAGAATGTTTAAAATTGTCATTTCTTTTTGGAAAATATTAATGTTGTATTTTGTATCTGGTGAAGGAGGAAAGTGATGTAGTTGACAAACCTTGCAGTGGTTGTGCTGTACTTGAGTGAGGCAGATCTCAGTATTGCGCAGACCTTCCATGCTCGCGGTGTCGCACCATGTTAATTGAACACGCCAGGTAAACTGGCCGTTGATGGTAGAGGGAAGTATGGTCACCGAGGAAATGCGATGCCTGGTTATGTTCGTGCAATGATCGATGAACATGATAAAGATTTACCTTTGAAAGAAACACACTACAGCAACAAAAATGTTAAATATTTAAATTTGAACTATATATTAAAACCTTGTATGACCTATTCTGTAAAACACTTAAATATGGCCAATCTAGTGAAATGCGATTTTTACAGAAAATATTATATTGAAAATTGTGATTATAGATTTGGACGTCCCCAAATAGATGTGTGTAGAAGAGCTAGCTACAAAAATTAAAAAGTCCGCATCTCTATGAATCTGCAAAACGTGCTGCTGTCTCAGAAAAATTCGTTCATCTTCGCAGAGCCAAAACGTTTTATAAGAAACAGCAAGAAGTGAACAATCTTTGTTCTAAATACCCTGAGGTTGGAGCGATTGTTTTTGACTTCATGTAAAATCTTCCTTTAGCGAAAATACCGGTACAAGAAATGCTTTACCTCCGGAATATTTGGTTATACGTCTTTTGTATTCATAGACCTGAAAGGTAATTCTGACGATTTCTCTGTGTACCCGGAAGGTGAAGCTAAACGAGATCCCGATAAAGTTTGTTAAAAATTAAAAATATTACCACTGAAGACAGAGAACTTCACATTTCCAGTGATGCGTGAGTGGACCAAAACCGAAATAATACGTTAGTACGGTATTTCCTAGCATTGGTTGCCACTGGACGATTGAGTAAGACCTATCAGCACTTCCCAGTGCAGGTTCGCAATGTGACCGTAACTTCGGGATAGCCAAGAGAAATATCAAAAAAATGGACAGAATTCATTCATCACAGCTGTACATTGAGTTGATTAATACATCTAAGAAGTCAGGACTTAAAATTATTCAGATGTCTACAGAATGTGTCCTTGATTTTAAGAACTGGTGACCGTATGTATTAACGTGACTAATATGTATTAACGGGGTAAGTACAAAAAGTATTTTGCATTACTATGATTAAGATATTCATAATATTTTAGGCTCTTCATCGAGGGAGCTATACGACATGAAATACGTATACTGCGATCAATTACGCCTCCTTCTTTACGGAAGAACTATGATCTCCGTCTTTTAAAAGTCTACAGTGAATGGATTAGAAACATTTCGAATTGCTTCCAAACAAGGTGCCATAGAGATTCCTTCTACCATTTGATTTCTTCTTTAACGAATTCTCAAATTTGTGGCACGTTCCACAACTATCCAAATGATTCAAGATGAATGCATTTGCTTGATCAACTTGAATACTTATTAAATAAAGCAACTATTTGGATTTCAGTGATCAATTATCAGAGTTATTTGACTCACAGTGACCCCCCATGACTAAATTTCACCCCTTAACAGAGCCATTAGTTTAAAGAAGGGAACAAGCGCCAAAAATCGAAATTCATTTTTTTTTTGCCCCAAATGTGTCTTACCATGTACCCGCATATAATCTGTTAGAAGATGGGAACAAAAACTCTTGGTGGTGTAATCGGCCTTGAAAATATTCGTAAAGGTACTTTTACATTTGTATACACGTATGAGCGACTTGAATGAGATATTTGTATACGCAAGTTTTCGAAGGTTTGTGATTTGTATGAGCTCAGACACTTCTACCTCATACATGTATTCGCGTCGCCGGGTTACCACTTGAGAGCAGCACTGTCGCGCTGAGAAGGGGGCCACTCTCGCCTTGCTCTCAGTCTGATTGTGCTCTACGAGGTTTTAATTGCGTCTACGTGTACGCTAAGCAGCCATAGATACCCACGATACAGAAAGTCATGAGGGGGACAGCTTAGACGCGGGAGAACTCATCTATTGTTAAAAATTTATAAAAAATAAGTCGAAGTCTTAATAATATTGTTTCTATATCTTTTTATTCCTTTAGTCTCAAAGTGAAGTCCGGCTAAGGCACAATGGAGTCGAACTGAGGAAATGTATATGTATGTAGATAAATTAATGAAACCTTTTAATTTTTATTAAGAAAGGCTTTATTAAAGTACTTAAAAAGTTTTAAAAAAAGTTTTTGGTAGCCTGATCGTGAATTTTGGTTGAAGCAGAGAACGTACTAATTTTGTTCTTGTCAGAACTGTTGTTTTCATGGCAGCGAATGAACAAAAGGCCATATCAATGGTCTTTTATGAATTTTAAGAAAGGTCCCACACATGTTTATTGAGAAACTGAGTTTTCAGTTATTTAACGAATAATGCATGTGTTTCGGGTTTCGATGATCATGGCGTTGCCTTCAACGATCTATGACTCGGTTAATATTGAATCTACAGAAATGAGAAAAACTCAGAATACTATCTTTTACATTACTTTCATTTTTTGTTCCTACATTGTTTAGAATTAATTTCTTTACTGATTCCCAGGTTATTGTGAATTTTTAATTTGTTATATGTGTGAAGGTGTAGTACGTACCCTCAGGCGGTTAAGCAGTCAAAAACTTTTAAATTATAGACCAGAAACCATTCTTAACAAAAATCAAAACGTTTTATTCATTACCTAGACATGACCGAAATTCCGCAGGTAAGTGATGATTTGACTCCTCTACTAAAATGTTTAACATTATTGTTCATTTAATCTGTAATGCTTTTGCTAATCTTGAAAACAGCTCCCAGTATCGGGACGTACGAAACCTTAGGAAAATAAAACATATATTCTTGCAGTTGGGAACAGAACGGTACTTCCGAGAGGTCATTTTTAACCTAACACTCCAGCAGCGAGCGAGCACTACAAGCAGGCTACAAGTGCCTGTTAGTGCCGCACCCAGGACGCTCCACACTCCGCAGTAGCTGACAACCACAGCGATCGGTCGGCAACGGGGAACTGAGAGTGAGCCAGCGCCAAAGAGCCCCATTCAGGTGCTACTTGCGCTCATCTCCACCAGATGTCAGTCACTTTGCGCGGCGGAGCGAATACGGCAGCGTTTACACACCGCGATTTGTATCAGGAAATTCTTGGTGTACCGCGAGGGAAGAACACAAACTGATATACTAATCTAGCAAAGAAATAAACTAATCTAAACACAACTAATTAATATAATATGCACTACTTAACACTTAAGATTTCAAGAATCAATAGATATGTGAAATACGTGTGGCAACAATTACCTACAAAAAAAGAGCTAGAATGTAAACAAACATGGCAGAGCACATACTGTCCATGTGTTCTGGGCATGCCCATGGGCATTTGAGACTTGTATGCGCATACATGTATATCGTGAATGAAGCACATACAAAATGTGTCCGGATTTGCTTGAAATCCTGTCGCGCGACATGATCAAAAATTAACTAAATGACACTAGGTCATAAAAAATTGACATGTATCTCCGACAAGTTGCTCAAAACGCGTATAGAAGTTTCAACGTATCCTAAGTTTGAAGAAGAGAATAAATCCAGGTATTGTTTCATTCTTGAAACTGATCCGTTCGCTTCCCAGAAGTGGCGCTGAGGTCGCAGTTTCTAACATCTGTTACATGTTGTCATTCACGTCCTTGTTTAACCTCAAGTTTATTATTGTTCATTTCTATTGTGTTTAATAAGGGTAACCTACAATCGCTAATATTATTGTCTTAGTTAAAATCTGTACTACTTTATGTTTTAAAAGAGTAATACAAACGATTGTGAAGTGTTTTGAATTTGTTGTAATGTCTGCTTGTATATCGGAAAGCGATATTGATACATCTAAAGAGAAGAAGAAAGGTTTTCGTCACCAGTGATCTCAATTATATAAACTATTGAGCTTACTGTTCGTCACCCAGAAACTTAAAGTTATGTGGTTCAGAAAAACAAAAGACTCCCAGTTGAAGAGTATGTAAATATTATAACTGGAACTATAGTACCTACCAAGTCAAATAGAAATGGGAATTGCTCTTGTAAGAATAAATGTACTACAATTTTAAGTGTAAAGGAAAATAAACAGTGTTTTCATACATTGCACGGTTTCCGAACTAAAAGTTACTGTGATGTAGTTGGCAACCCTTGAAGTGGCTGTGCTCTGCTTGAGTGAAGTAGATCGCAATATTGCGCTGACCTTCCATGCTCGCGGTGTCGCACCATGTTAGTGTTTTTGAATTGGTCCGTAATAAAGCATGTACTGAAGATTAAGAATGTTATTCTTCTTAAATATATCACATTGGCGACGAGGATAAAAAAACGAGTGTAAAGAGTATAGAAACTTCCGTTGTGCACGTTTATAAGTTGAAACAATTTGTTTCGGGGCCACGTGTGTGAGATAAGAATGGCTGAAGAAACTGTTAACATGTATTCCGCTATTGGCACGCTAGCCGAGTTTCACATTGGGGATGACCGGATATTCCCTGACAGAATCAAGCGCCTTTCAATATTGTTTCGTTACATGCTTTACCGCGTTTCAAGTACGTGCAAAGCGTGTTTCGAAACCTGCAAAAGCACGTGAAAAGGATGGAAATTCGAACGCTACCATGTTTCTGGTCCGTTTCAACTCCGTGTAAAGCGTGTAACGAAACGTGCTTTGCATAAACTACCAATGACAGAAAGTCCTGAAATCTGGTAACCGATAGGTATAAGCCATTTCTTAGCAATGTTTTTGGAATAATTTAAGGAATTGATTGGAGTACGCGTATGCTTAGTAAGAGTTCCATTGCAACTCTTGATTATTCTTTAGATTTTATAATAAGTAGAAATTTTGTTCAGTTTTGGGAGGTGCAGAAATTTTAAATCAGCCACTGCCTTTGGGCCCTTAGATCGGAATTGCATATTAAGTAAATTGCATTACGCTCAAACGCAATTTGTAGCTAGTGATGTAAAACTGACAGCAAAGAAAAGAAAGAAGAGGATAAAGAAAAGCTCTGTGATATCTGTAAAAAAACATTAATGCGTTAAGCCCTTCAAATTTCTTTGTCTCTCAGCTTCAGATATGTTTGAAAGACAGCAAGTTTGTTGATTACATATTAAACTGCAGATTTTCAAGGCAAAACAAGTTCAGTGATTCAAAACAAGTGAGTTCAGTGATATATATAACTTTTTAAGTACTTTAATAAAGCCTTTCTTAATAAAAATTAAAAGGTTTCATTAATTTATCTACATACATATACATTTCCTCAGTTCGACTCCATTGTGCCTTAGCCGGACTTCACTTTGAGACTAAAGGAATAAAAAGATATAGAAACAATATTATTAAGACTTCGACTTATTTTTTATAAATTTTTAACAATAGATGAGTTCTCCCGCGTCTAAGCTGTCCCCCTCATGACTTTCTGTATCGTGGGTATCTATGGCTGCTTAGCGTACACGTAGACGCAATTAAAACCTCGTAGAGCACAATCAGACTGAGAGCAAGGCGAGAGTGGCCCCCTTCTCAGCGCGACAGTGCTGCTCTCAAGTGGTAACCCGGCGACGCGAATACATGTATGAGGTAGAAGTGTCTGAGCTCATACAAATCACAAACCTTCGAAAACTTGCGTATACAAATATCTCATTCAAGTCGCTCATACGTGTATACAAATGTAAAAGTACCTTTACGAATATTTTCAAGGCCGATTACACCACCAAGAGTTTTTGTTCCCATCTTCTAACAGATTATATGCGGGTACATGGTAAGACACATTTGGGGCAAAAAAAAATGAATTTCGATTTTTGGCGCTTGTTCCCTTCTTTAAACTAATGGCTCTGTTAAGGGGTGAAATTTAGTCATGGGGGGTCACTGTGAGTCAAATAACTCTGATAATTGATCACTGAAATCCAAATAGTTGCTTTATTTAATAAGTATTCAAGTTGATCAAGCAAATGCATTCATCTTGAATCATTTGGATAGTTGTGGAACGTGCCACAAATTTGAGAATTCGTTAAAGAAGAAATCAAATGGTAGAAGGAATCTCTATGGCACCTTGTTTGGAAGCAATTCGAAATGTTTCTAATCCATTCACTGTAGACTTTTAAAAGACGGAGATCATAGTTCTTCCGTAAAGAAGGAGGCGTAATTGATCGCAGTATACGTATTTCATGTCGTATAGCTCCCTCGATGAAGAGCCTAAAATATTATGAATATCTTAATCATAGTAATGCAAAATACTTTTTGTATTTACCCCGTTAATACATATTAGCAATTGCATTTACAAACCCCAAAAATTTTCTGAACTATTTTGTGAATTTTAAATGTGTAAGATGTGTGTCTAATATTGTGTATAACTAATTAATATGAAATAGACAATTATTGAAATTTATATAACCTTTTTGTCACAGTTTTGAGTCTCAAATACCTGTGTCAACTACTGATAAAAAAGCATATTTCTGGAAAATATATATATTTTGTTGCTGGTCGATAATTTTAATTGAAAAAAATATCCGGAGTTAGAGAAGGTTCTGGTAAATGAGAGAAAACGACACTGCAGGCTCGGATTTCAACGAATATACGAAGTTTGAGTGAATTAGCTAGACTTTGAGCTCAGGGTGTAGGAACGCTGGAGCGGACCCTGAACGCTTCAGCGAAATTCATGCATCCAAATTTCTCCACATTCATTGTTTTCACTGTCCGTTCCCTGCAAAATGGTAGATCATTGTTTTCGACACTGTACCTAAATATGTCACGAAATTAATATTATTTATGGGTAATGGTGGTACTTTTGTTTCAAAAAAATGTTTAAAATGTATCATTAAGAATTTAAATACTGAGAAACAACCTAGAGGATTGAATTATAATATTGATCATTAATTTAGAACCTCATTTCGTTTTGAAATATATGGCATATTTTGAATTAAGAAGTTTTGTATTAAATGATTGATATTAAATGAAATTTTGAATATGAAATGACAAACGGAACTGGTACTCAATTTTACTGCATGTAATTGAAGTATACAATAAGTGTACACACCCAGTGAATTGGTCTAAATACTACATACTTGCGTTTTGAGGAACAGGTATGACGTTGTGTTTTAACGGATCGCTGCTCGGCAACGCTTTGCGATGCTGCAACATTTGTTATCAAACGAGGGCTCTCATAAGCAGGCTGCTGACATGATGAGTATGGATAAATAAAAAAATTTCACATAAATTATATTAATTTGAGAGCACTATTTGATCACTATTATTTATTAACATTGGTTAGTACATTACTGAATATCACCAGTCTGTGGCGGAAGAATGAATAACCACTGGACAGGACACGACCGTAACAATGCGGACGGAAGTATAAAATCTACTACAATAACGTGTGCCATCGTAACTCGATATTGTGTATAAAGAGAAAATATTAGCCGTGTTTTCATAGTCCCAGTCACTTCCACTTCATTTTTCAAAACCCGCAGATTCAGCGCCATCTTTCACAGTAATTTCGTTCTTGTCCTTGAAAAATTAAATGTATCTGTGTCTTAAAAAGGTGATTTTTTTTTTCATCTCTAATCACAATAAAAGTTTTCCATCTATCAGTTTCCCCTGTCGCACTGTCAGTTTAAAATAATCTCGCAAGTAGGGAGTTACTGTACCGAACCGCTCATTAACTAACCGTCAGGTGACCTAAACTTACAACATGCTTTAGAATTTTCAATTTTTTTTTGAGGTTGGGATGTTTTCTGGAACGTACTGTGCCCAAGATCTTTTGTTATGACTTCCCCTAAAATATGTCTGTATCCGCCCCTGGATAGATCACGTTTTAGCTGCGAGCTTCTTTAATATTGAGGAGTTAATCCTCAGTGCTTTTATACGCTGAGTTTGTGACGTGAAATGCTTTCCCGTGCACACTAAACAGGATGCGTCCTACTCAATCTCGGCTACATTTTTTAATAATAAAAACAGTTACCACTATTGCCTCAGCCCTTTTGATTTCATGACCGACGTGTTAAAGTACATTCGAAATAGGACAGCATGAGCGCAATTCAACTAAATTTTCTTCCGAGTTTCGAGAAGAATGAAGAAAATTGCCGTCGCGCTCGTTGTTTCAGGGGCGCCCGCGGGTAGCATGCGTCCCACGAAACATGAATTTGCGACTCGCGAGGTTGTTATGAAAACAATGCAATTTATTTTAACAAAGCGCCGTTCGCTACTCTGGCACAACATGGAATTTCTCGAAAATTCGAAGTCACGTAGGTGCAAGTGACTGGGGCAGTTGCCCCGAGTGTGAAATGGAGATGAGCTTTTCAAAATATTTTGAATACAGTTTCCGAAAATAAATATGATTTTGAAGGAAACTTACATGTCTTGCAATGCCGATACGTCAACGAACTGGTAATTACTTTTCTGTAGTGAAAACCTTTTTCCATAGTTTCAATTTTTTGAACTGAATATTGTTAAATCCGTTTCACGTTTAACTAATTAATATTGCTCTTTCTCCACTCAAACTTTCACTTTGAGAAAACTTCCAAACCTCATCTCCGAGACAGTCGAGCACATTTATATTTGTTGAAAAGGGTTTTAGGAGTTATTTTAGTTCGTTCTTAAAGGGTCGGAAACTATTTTTCAACAATTGAAATACAAATAAAGCTTCCAGTGAAAAGAATGAAGCTACTGAGATATATTTTCAATTCTATTACAGTATTTTCAGAGCAATTTTTTTCAATGTACATGCGTATTGTATTGTTGTATTATGTGAGTACACTATAATTAAATGCATATTTGAATATGTTATGTGATCAGTTTTGATATCAGTCATTATTACACACGATTTAAGGAACCGGACACTGTAATTCAGTTTATTTTTGTTACGACAATGTATGAAAACGTACGAGAAATTTGTCGTATTTCGACAAAGTTGTCTGTACACCTCATTATTACCAAGTATTATTTTTACTACTGTAATTTTTCCATCTCTCATCCATCACTCGATTATTAATTCAACAACTAAATTTCGGATGAACGTCACGAAACATTAATAATAAATATAATAATGTTATAGCATGATAAATTAAAAGTCGTTTCTATGTTGCTCATTTTTTTTATTTTTTATTTTTTATTTTTTATTATTATTGGTATTAGAAAGCTTTTTCGGCTGCATA
>NNCF01137633.1:0-24330 GCA_002313205.1 Laupala kohalensis
ACTACTAAGGTAGGCGATAGTGCTTCCAAAGCCTCTTCTTTTTGTTCTTCGTTCTCTTCTTCTCCCTTCTTTTCTTCTTCTTTCTCTTCTTCTACTTCCTTCTCTTCTTCTTCCTTCTCTTCTTCTTCTTTCTCTTCTTCTACTTCTTTCTCTTCTTCTTTCTCTTCTTCTACTTCTTTCTCTTCTTCTTTCTCTTCTTCTACTTCTTTCTCTTCTTCTACTTCTTTCTCTTCTTCTACTTCTTTCTCTTCTTCTNTTTCTCTTCTTCTACTTCTTTCTCTTCTTCTACTTCTTTCTCTTCTTCTACTTCTTTCTCTTCTTCTTCTTCCTTCTCTCCTTCTTCTTTCTCTCCTTCTTCTTCTTCTCGCTCCTCTCCTTCATTTTGGTTTCGATCTGTAGCACTGTAATAAGAAGAAGTAATGTCAGACTAGCGATTGTCATCATCTATGATGTATGGAACGAGAAAAGTGAGTTCTTTTTTATACTTGGGCGATTTTGTGAATTCCGCAGATTGATCACTTTTGGGCTGACTCCGTTCGAGGGCTTCACCGTCGTTGTCGCGCACCGTTGTCCGTCTTTCTTCGCATACTGGGTCTGCATTAAAAAAAGAAAGTAGTCTACCTGTATGTCTAATATTAAACACTAAATATACTAATCCTTAATATTAACGTTTCTCTATTTCTGAGATTCCTTGCTACTGGTATGTCGTTCCGTTTAATGGAGTTTTCTGTTCGGATGAGTCTAACGGCAATAAGTTCATTGTACATGTAAAGACCTTTGGATATATCTGCACCTATTTGTAAAGACAGAACCTAACGAGGAGATGTGGTCGGATATAATAATAATATATTTCTTATCAAACAAAACCGTACAAACTGCGTATGACCACATGGAGGACAATAAAGTAATTTACTCTCCGGAACCAAGCAAGGGACCATCCCATCAATTCCGATCAACGGCCCTAAGGCAGAGGCGGATAAATAATTTCAGCAAAAATTCATAGATATGATGAAACGTTTGCTGCGAGTTTATAATGCTAATAAAATATCAATCTGTGTGTATTTTAACGCAAACAATTTACATGTACAAATTATTATGGAACTATAGATTATTCTGAGTATAGTGTTTAAGAATCATAAGAATAGAAATAACACTAAATTCACGATTTATTGTTACAATAAACACGCCCCTAGACAAAGTCTAGAGGACCTGTATAAGAAATCTGCCTCTACCCGGAGGAAATCCGGAGAAAACCCCAGACCAGGATGGGGCTACAGAATTAATGTACTCAACCGTGCCAAAGATGAGTACACATAAAACTAAATTAATAAGAATCATAAGACACAACACAATCATGCAAGAAAATAGCTTTTGAAATTGTTATAAGTTATTTAAAAAGTACTACTGCAATTGCGTGATAAAGTACAATACGAATTTAACTTTCATTAAAATGAATAATTTCTTTTAAATTGTAGAAGCACTGGTGCAAGAGGTAGGTTTTAACCGCGTATTTGTAGAGGCTGAATTTCATAATATCTTTTATATTCTGGGGCAAAGAATTATATAGAACGATTCCCGAATGATATGGTCCTTTTTGGCAAAGAGTGGTTGACTCTCTACGGCGATTTCTATTCAACCTATTGTACTTGTAATTATGCTTCATTTTTAATAATGTATAATAATATATTATTTATGTATTTTTTGCTACAAAACAAATATTAGAATTATTTTCAATAATTTAAAAGAATAATTCTTTTAAAACTTGTTTTCCGCAATTACAATATAAATATTTTAATAAAAATAATAATTTGGAAAAGAATCTATAATTTAATCAATGATCAAAAATTGTTTACGAAATCGTCAACAATATTAAATAATAAATTAACAATCAACAGGCAATTAACACTAAAACACTAAAACAGGCAATTAACAAATTAAGTACATTTGAGACACATTTTTAACATTATGCATGTATATTTTCCAGGATATCAGTAATTCGCAAGTTTCTTTTTTTGTCAGATGTTCATACGAAGTCATAATAAATCAATCGCATGTCTTGGATCGTTCCCGACCCCTTGTCGTGCGACAGAGTAGTGTGCGTTGATTGTGCATAAGAATTCGTACATTAGGTAATATTTGACATCAATTATGTTTTTTTATTGCTCATGAACCAGAGCATTTGTCTGTATAACAAACATACTCTTTCATGCTAATAAGCAACGCTACAGAAATATCTGAAGACTAATTTAGTAATCGAATTGCGTTCCTCACTTTGAATCGAATGTTTCATAACATTACAAAACTGAATAACAATTACAGTTTTACATTTATATGTTGTAGTATTGTGACAATTTACACCCTTTGAAACTTTTTTCCGTGTTCATCTCCAGAAATAATATTTTATTTTCCACATTTACGCGTTGGTCAATGCGTAAACTATTGTATTCTTGCAATAAAAAACTTTGAACTTTAATTAGATTCTGTAACAACAAAAATTTGCATTTATATTAAATGGATATCATTTCTATACCAACGACGAATTATTTGTACTCGGAAGTATTACTATCGTTTATACGAATACGAATATTGCGAATCATTGGGTTATGTGTAGTCTGAGCACTCCTAATGGTTTGGCTCTTTATAAGTAATTTTTACTAAAATATAATTTTTCTTCCAGGGACATACTCATAAGTACGAATTTTTTAAATCTTTTTCTTGATAGTCATTAAAATGATCTCAAATGAAGCTTGAGTTATTAGAGTTAACTCGAAAATTTTCCAGTCGTTTATTGTAAGTTCGTAATATCTAGAGAATTCCGCAATTTCACTTCTTAATATAAATATTCGTGAGCCCACCCAACGTCTTTTAAACATTTTCATCACAAGAAATCTTGTGTCAGGAGAGACCAACTAATTCAATGGCTTCCATCTTTCATTTTACCCCACTGACAACAACCTCTTATGATACCACATCGATTCTGTTTTAACTCCATTCTTTCGATTTCTTACTAATTTCATTCGTACCTTTCTAAAAAATTCGTACGACCGAAATTCTGATGCAATGTAACTGCAGTGATCTGAGTAAATGTAATATTTCACTTAGCTAGCTGTTTCATTACCCTACCAATTTTTTCCCAACACCTGTCACGTATGGTGCAATGAAAATACTCGGAGTGTCGCATGTCGTACAGCTCCGGATAATTTCGCACCAACATGATCAACTTGGCTACGTCCATTCTGATCAAACAGCTGTCGAGGCGAATACCTGGTCCTTGTGAGTGCCCGCAGTTATAAACTACTAATAAGCATCCCGGAAAGTACTACAGCCCTCCCGACACTACAAAAGATCTTCCCCTGGGGACTTCCGCTAACGGCGGCAAGTGCGTGCTAGCTCAGTGTGTTCATAAAATGCAAAGCAATGGAAACAACTTTCAGGAAATGTGAGACGGCGGTGCCGACCGAACCAGTGCGCGCGTAGCTAATGGTGGCATCGGTTTCTCACAGAAAGCTGTGTTCAATTGGATCCGGAAGTTTAACAGAATCAAAGCATCAATGTCCTGGTCGACTTACAGAGGTGTCCTATGGCAGGAACAGTGCAACGTGTGGCACAAATCATTCGTAAAAATTATTTGAGTGACCGTCATTTTGAAACTGATGATGCCGTAATCCAAGAGGTTACTCGTTGGAAGCGACAACAACCAAAAGACGTCTTTGCCACCGGTTTTCAAGGACTTGTAAAGAGATGGGATAAGTGTCTGAATGTACGGAGTGATTATGTCGAAAAGAGAAATAAATGTCAAGCAGTTACCTTGATTATTCTTGCCTTTAAATAGTTTTGCGACCTATTTATAGTCTTACCAACGTAATAATGTATTACTTACCATGGTCCGTCTGAGTGGAGGCCTCATTCTCTCGACGTTTTACTTCCCCTTCTTGAGATATTGCGCTTGGAGTGACGTGGTGCTGCGAGATATCTGGATGAATATTCAGTATAGGTCGACAGGCGATGCCGTAGAAATAACCCTCTCGCATGTAAGCAATGCATCGCGTCTGTAGTTCCCTCCAAGGCAACGCCCAGCTCAAGGATCGAACTCTGGAACAAAACGAAGCCGACAAGACGGTGATATAAAACTGCGTATTATAGTCCTTTATACCAGAGAAACGACATGGACATCCCATCAGATTGTTTCCGCTTAAATAAAAGCCATTGTCGAAAGCCATTAACTGTAGATTTTAAGAGATAAAATTTCACGACACTTTTTTTAGTTCTTTGTGGGAGTATAATACAGAGGATTTCATAATGACAATCGAATTCTTGAATCAGGAAAGAAAGTTGAAACGATTTAACGAGGGAAAACAATACATATTGTGAAAAAATTGTGACGTTACGAACTTATACAATGACATTCTTATAATCCGGCTGTATCCTACTGGCGCATCTTATAGAGCTATTATTTATTTATTTACTGTGAGTCAAACGCATTTAAATATTTAATTGAGAGACTATATAATAACTCAATATATATATTTTCATACTACGATTAATATATTATTTCTGGGTGGTAATTTTTAACACACGCTGACACCCAGATAAGTATAGTGTAAAAGCCAATTTGTCATTAGAACATCAGATGTCGTCTCACCTATTGCAACTAATGATGGCTTGGAGATCGTCGCACAGAGATAGCTGGAGACCTAACAACTCCGCCGCTTCTCTCAGCCCCTGAGGATCTTGAAGCAAATCTCCAGCAACAACTTCGCAAAGCATGCCATCGTCCTTCGTTTCCTCGGTGTGATCCGTTCTCGGAGGAGACTTTCGCGATTTTGACTGTCCACCGGGTGCCGTAAGAATATCAACACCTTCATCAACATGTCTGTGTTCTTCCGTCGACGAACTCTGGCACGGCTCCGTCTCTATCAGTTCGTTCGAGGAACGACATACCTCCGGGATTTCCCATTCTCGTCCCGATCTTCTCGTGTCTTCCTGCATCCCCTCCACCGAAACGTTCTCGTCGTTCGCCGCCACCGATAGAGAAGCCAGACGACGAGAGGTGGGGTGAAGGCAGAAGGCCGACAACAGACACTCGCGACGCGCCACTGGTGCTGAATGCAACAAGTGTGCCAGCTCTTCTAGGCGTATTGCGATCGCCATTTCCAGCGCCTGGACGTCGTCGAAGTCTGGATACGAAGACAAGATTCAAATCACTCATCAGTACAATCTCCTTCATCTTCAACAAATATCCTGAATCTAAATATTTCATTTTTTAAATTAATAATTATTAGCGTCTTATACGTTTAATATAACTGGATACATATCAGTAGAAAAGTGCAAAGTTCTAAAATTTGTGATATTAAGATTTTGAACTAGAAAAGAGCAAAAAGACACATGGTATACATTACATATTTACAGTGTATAGTCCACAGAAATCTGCAAAAATTTCTCAAGACGATCACAAAATGGCAGTAGTACAAAATCTTTGGCTAATTTTATAAGGGAGGTGCAGTGTACCATTCATTTGATTTGCATTCAATGAATTCGAAGTTATAGGATTGAAACTACTAATAATACTGCAGACTTGGGAAGTGTAGAGGGTAAATAATCATGGAGTAACTAGAGATGGGTCATAAATTTCCTGTACGAAAGCTCGTGCACGATATATTTGCCTTAGATAGAGCATAAATAGCGTTATAGTGAGCTCTCTAAAGAAAAAGTGGCACATATCACTTTTAAATTGGAATTAGAGTTATCACCTTGCACAAATATTTTAGATTTTCTTTCTCATTTTCATTTTATCCGTATTATATAAACATTCATTTACATGAAAAACTGTTTTCTTTTGTCCCTATTATTAATAATTTAAAGAATAAAAAAATAAAAATACGTTAAATAGAAGTTCTTTCAAAGTTTTGTGTTCACAATTTTGGCTCTCTGCACTTCGTTCTAATGATAAGTGACCAATTTGTGATTGTTTTCTTTGTTGTGTTTTCATTATCTTGGGAAATACCCTAATTCGACTTTCCCTAGGTCCCGAGTGTATAGGATGTCTTAACTGTATAACATGAAACAGAAATTTGTATTTTCAAAAGAAAAAAAGATGAATCTTTAGCCTTAGACGCCAACAATACACATGGTCGGAGGAAGAAAGTTTATCATCTATTTTGATGCCGAAAAGTTTGATGGAATAATTAAAAGATTAAGATTATAACAATAAATTAACATTATAAATATTCACAACTAACATACTGCCAACTGTATTTCCTCATTTTCTTGGTTTACTAATAAGCATTTCGATTTACAAGCGAGGAGCCTATTTCTATTTTCAAATTCGCTATTTTTGTCAGAACTGTATGAGGTTTCGTTATCAAATACTAGATCTTTCATGCACATGTTATAATATTTACGTTCACAATTAATGAGGACTCTGTAATAGTTTCTTTCTGATTTCAGTGCGCAGAGATAGGTTTCGAATGAGGTTATATTCGTCTAGTACACAAAGAAAAGCATATAAGACAATAGAACACAAGGGCTCAATCGTGTCAGATGTAGTTCTACAGTATTAGGACCACCGCGCCGAGCAATGTAGCTCACATCTGGTGGCGAGAGACTGAACTAATGTTCTCCGGGCAAGCTGGTCTTAGTGCTCTCTCTCTCTTTCATCTCAGTTGGAATGTGAAACTAGAGTAGTTTTTGATCGTTCGCTGGTGCTGCTAGTGACTTGTTCGCATACGCAACTCGAAATAATGAGACAAATGTATGTTTTTCATTGCTTAAATGCACGTATGTGCTGGTTTCCCAAAAATCCAAATGTGCGTAATTTGTGGAGAAATTTTTTTATTGAACTTTAAGGCTAGTTAAGATCATTAGAGCCTTTGTTGCGAAGTGAATGCAAGATAAACACACAAGTCACTGACAACATGTACATGCTTTCCCAATCATTTCGGGGAATTCTGATATGTAATATCCCTATTCCTGACACCGATGATTCCTCAATCACGAGTTGGGTGTTTTCGTCAAAGATTTGGAATACGTCCCAGAGATTGAAAGTCGCTGTACTTTTCATAACTTTGTGTTAATATGCTTCGGAAGCTCGAAAATCACCGTTAAATAAGACAGATGGGGAAAGTAATCGACGCAGGAGAGCAGCCTAAGACCAGATTGCATCGGTATCCACGAGACAGTGCTGACACCTAGTGGCAAAGTGGTGGTCCGTATAGACTTATGTTAGTTCCTTACTGCAATTAGAAGAGTTTGGCTCGTGGTCGCCTGTTTCATCATGGCGCTGTCTAGCGGCTTCAAGCAAATTCACATCCAGAGAAAGAGCTCGTAGGTACAGCTCGATGCAGTATGGTCGCATAGCTGTGCCGACCTAAAAGTGCAAACACAAACGCACATTATTCTCGTCTAATATTGTAAGATACAAAGCAGTATTAACATATTCACATAACTTTTGAACTTAAACAACTTTTAAAAAACTTAAAAATTATAGTAGAGGCAGAAATTAATATTGGAAAGGTTGCTGTTTTTCGTCTATTTTGTT
Organism: Laupala kohalensis; assembly: GCA_002313205.1. NCBI lineage: Eukaryota > Metazoa > Arthropoda > Insecta > Orthoptera > Trigonidiidae > Laupala > Laupala kohalensis. Next base: position 7,538 of record NNCF01137633.1, read on the forward strand.
TTGGCCACTCCAAAAATCTTGCCCTCCGTGCAATTGCTTATATTTAAACGTGCCTTGAAACCGTGGTGGTCTGGTGGTAGAGTCTTTTCTACTACGATACCTCTGAGCGGTAGTGTGTGGGTTCAAACTCTGTTTGCCCGAACTAGGTGACGTTTTCAGTTGGGATTTCCTTGATTTACTCCAGTCAAATGGCGTTTCGTTACCATTAAGTTCCCTGTCAGCCCAACATCTCTTCTTCCCAATTTACATACCCACGTCCAACGGTTGGGTGGAGGAGCAGGTAACATGGTTTAAACCTCGCCAAAAGGCGTTAAATAAATAAATACTGTATAATTGAAAAAAGAAAATGTATGATGACCCCTGACCTCACCTGTTTCATCAGAGCTTTACTCAAATTGTAGATGTTCTCGGATGCTTCCGTGCGAGTGAGTGTCCTTCTCATGACGTCCGAAAACGTTGTATAAACGTTGTTGTCTCTTTCGGCGATGATCATCCACAAAGACACCAATTGGTCCATAAAATCTGGGTANGGGGTAGTTTATCATCTCCGGTTGCACCAGTGCTAAAGTCATGTAAATCTCTGCGCCGCGTATCGCTATCTCCATGCTCTTTCTCCAGAGTCTCGAAGAAGTGTCTTTATTGATATGTCTTTCTATGAAACTGAGACCGTCATCGGGTGGCAACCTTTGCAACTGCAAGTCAAAGTAAACACATACAATTTTTTCAATTAGTGTTTGTAAATGAATAATGAAGCGTGCTCTTGAAGCTTATCCACATGGTGTGGTAATTGGTAGGACTTGGGTGGTAAGCTATTGCTAGTAGGTGGGTCGGTTTGCTGGATTTACTAACAATTTAATCCACGAGGATGTGTTAGTAGCTTTCAGTGAACGTCTCAAATTTATGAAGTACTTCTCCTGATTTTGAGAAAAAAATTGAGATAGAATATTATATATAATTTGATAGATTTAGAAGAGTACAGATGGAGAAAGGATCGAGAAGAGAACTGGAAATGTTTAAACAATGATAATTATTTAAACATTTAAAAAGTTATACACAATTAGGAAAAGGCTTGTCTTTTATAGACACCACAAAAGAAATGTCTCTATGAAACTCAATGAACGTACGCATCTTTGTGACATCACCCACTATGATATATCGTACATCAACCAAACCATCCACAGGACCCCCACCCCCGAACGTATTTATTGATAATCCATAAAATGAGGTTTCTCTTGAATTCGAAAATTACCGGGTTACAGTGCATTTGCAGATTAAGATTTGGTAGTTGAGGTCGAAGTTTGTCACATGTGCAGTAACTTTTCCCAAACTCTAAAATTACTACAGTTTATTAGCAATATTTTTGGAATAATGTGAAAATTTTATGTTGATGATGATAATACGTTTTGGTAAAATAAATTAGACACACCATTCTTCATGAAAAAATTGTGTTCTTATGTCATTACTTCTAAAAGACATATAATAACATATTTACATGGAAGTATAAATTTTAGCTATCACAGTAATTAAATATACATTCTTTAAATACTGTAATTACATATGATACAAATAATTATTTTTGTTAATGGAATTATATCCGCGTTGACTGAAGTCAAGTTGCAACTATTCACAAAACTTGGAAATATTCACCCAAGTAGTTGTTATTAATTAATAATTTATTTAACTGATTTTTCCTTTGCAACGAAGTCAATTATTTTATTAATTCAAAACTTTATAACAAATTTAGACTGTCGTTTGACTTTCTTTCAGAAGGTTCTCATTGCCTTTAGTAACGTGATGCGAATTCCACAGTTGGTGAAATATTCTTGTAAATGCTACGTAAGGTATGCTACGTAAGGTAAGCCATTCGTTTCCTATTTACATTTGATATGTTTTCGTGTTTTTTTCGCTACGTTAAACCTTTTGTTTGTCAGAATATGAAAAAAACATTAGCCAGCAAAAGTTTCCCTATATAAGCCACAAGTAATTTTAAGTCAAATAGTTGAAAATTTTGCGCCGTAAGGGTAAGAAAGTTCATCGCCAATGAATGGTTCCAAATATTATTTGAAACAAAATTAGGGGTACTTAAGCGTAGTCGATTTGACGGATATAATACCATAAGACACTACCTGACTCTGTTTCTTACCAATTCGGTTATGCGATCTATGCGCTCGAACTTGTAGAGCAGCGCAACATAAACGTCCAAATAGAAATGCGCAACTTCCCATTTTCGTTCTCCTAAGTTCCAAGAATCGTCATCCAAACATTGGATGAGGATCTCCACCAATCGCAAAGCCATTTCGTCGCATCTGGCACTTATCACATTTTTTATTCTTGTCTTCAGAACGGCCCCGAACTCCAAATTGTAGAAAGATAAAACTGGAACAAAAATGGTTCAACGTTAAAAGGAGTTTCTCAGTAAAACAGACTATAATTAACATGTGATAAATTTCAGGCAAGCGGTTTCTCATGGCCATGGCCAACAATCTCTTTTTTACATTAGATTCCTTTTTGTCGCGTCTCGGTCTCCCGACATTTCCCTGTTCTATCCTAATACTGTTTATCCTTCTATGTGCTGCTTGTCCTCTATATTGGATACGTGGGCATGCGTATCCTACTAACCTTTCAGACCACCTTTTATTTCCTTTATTTCGTCAATGCATATTGAAAATATTGCTTCTCTGTCGGTATCATTTCTGCTCCCATGTTAGTTATTAGACAGCATCCTGAAGGTGTTCTCCTCGTTAAGGTCCATAGAAGACACAATTCCAAAAGACATGATTCCTCCTCTCTTTTCCTTGTCCACCATCACACTGTACGTCACCCGCCAATATGAATCTGTTCAAGTACACGTTATAATCACCATTTCTGTCAACATTTCGACGACACCTGGATTGGGGCTGAACCATTTTCTTCTCTTCTCTGTGAAAGTCACCTCAGGCGTAAACACGTAAAGTTGTCTTTCTTTTGATCTATTGCACTCTACTTGCAATGCTTGTATTAATATCCGTGTTATCTGCCACTTCCATCCGCTTTCGTCATATTTCACTACTTACCTACGCAACACTAAATGTCCTTTTTGTCGCATAACTGATCTCAATACACGTTTTTGAATCAATTTCACTAAAGGTAACACGTAACGAGGACTTTCAGCTCATCTGTAGATAACGTAGCAATAAGCTCCACTCAACATCAGCAGAAACATACGCTCTATATGCTTTAGATTGCACCTCTGATGTGCATTCCGTCATTCTTTTTGACATTTCACATCCATAAGTAAACAACGTCACCATTGCTTTTTTATATAATCTTAGTAATACCTTTCTTGATACATTAAATTTGTTTAACCCCTCCCTTAACAAAGCAAAGGTTTTCTTTATTTTATATTGTATGTATTCAATATGTTTTTCTTAAATTCAAATTTTTATCCAATTTTATTCCCAAATAATTGTGGTTTTGGAGTTCTCGTATTTTATTTTCCTCTCAGCGTTAACGTCGGTTTTCTTTGATCGTATTCAATTTTCCAAACACCATTGCACAGGTTTTTTCTGTCTCTATTTCTAGTTCATGTAGGACACACCATTGATTACACACCTCCAGCACTCTATTCCCTTGTGCTTCAAATGCTCGTCGCCCTGTTCCCTGTTCCAAGAATCTATGTAGCTTTATAGTTTATGGTCGTGTACCATAGCAAGGATTAAAACCGCTGTTATGTGGGTGGGAGCGTTTAGGAATGGCAAACGTCTAGGTCATTAGTAGGGGGGTGTACGAACGGAGTCAATCCGGTGACGCGACGTCCATGTCGTTTTTCTCCCATGTAAAGGACACTATCCTTCCCTAATCTCCATGGCAAGAACTGATGGTTAATCGTTGATAACGTAGGGCATGGTAACTATTTCATTCTATTCTAGCTCACCTGCGTTATCTGGCATCCGGCGTTTGCCGTGCAAGATGTCCATGAGGATTGGTGGCCATGGATCCGCAATGACGTTGCGCAGGGCTTCCAACGCATTGCGCGCACTTTCCTTCGTCGTGACGACGTCGGCACCCGATGCCCGGAATCGCTCGATGCAAGAGTTGTCTACCGGGACGATCTCGTTTGTGCAAGACGTGACCTCAGCAAGGATAACCGTCTCATTTGCTCCTACATCTCCTGGAGTGGAGAAAGTAAGATTAGAAATAACAAATAATCTCAACGTCGTAATTTCAAAAATCGTAAGTTAGTATAAATACAGGTAAATGAATAAAGTGTTTAAAATTAGAATAGATAAATTGCATAGATATTTATTTTGGACCGTCGCTCTGCAGCCGGGTGACAGCACTGTCGCACTAATACCGATGCAGACTGGTCTTAGACCTCTCTGTTCCGTTGAACAGTTTGCCGCCGTCTACCATAAGCCTCTCTGGTGACTCTAGCGCTAGTGTTCTCACTCATCATCTATTCATCCCGGGTTCAATTCCGAGTGGGACGAGAAAAATTTGTAGATTTTTACATGAATGTACCAGTTCATATAGCTGTGACTACTTAAAAGTGAACCTTCCTTCCTCTATCCACCTCCTGTTAGTATTAATAACTTAATCTATTACTAACTACTTCTACAAACCCCTGTATGTGGGCCAAGTTTTTGGTGAACCCACCTAACCGGCCCACCTTCTTACGATAGCCTATCACCCAAGTCCTACCTCCTATTGCTCCATGTGGACATACTTCAATATCATGCTACATTTCCTATTTACAAATACTACAATGGAATAGAATCTAAAGTACGTAACGGTTAGTATCGAGCGTCTGAAGTGTATTGTCTGAAAGCTATGGAAAGCTACGCCCACCAGGAATTTTGCATTCAGGAACAGAGCATTGATTAATTATTTCGAGTTACATACACAAACAAAAAACTAGCAGCACAAACGAAGGACCGTACCAGGCCTTACTGCTTTAGCTCCACTTACCAAATGATATGTAAGAGTGTCAGTGCGTCGACACGATATTTCGGCCATTTTGCCGCCTTATTTCGATCACGCGGAGACTGAATTAAAAATTTGAGAACACCTCGAAATATTTTTGAGGACAAGTGCTTTATTATCCATTGAGAAGTACGAAAGCGAAAAGTTGGCTTATATACAACATAAGTGAATAAAAGTAAACACTTCAAATATCTTCTTAGCGAACAATATTCTGTTCGTGTTTACATGAGAGGTGACACGGAGTTTTTCATTAGACGCATTTCTAAAATTTTCAGGAGATATTTACCCTTTTGTTGACTTCTTAATGGAACTGTATATTTTACGGCTAATTCCCATCGGGAGACGAAGATAATGATACAACATTTACTCATTTGTTCGAATAACACCTGAGAAATAGGATAGCGAATAATGACATATTTCCCGATACAGATTATTGCTACGAGAATGGCATTGCCCCATACGTGGGCGAAGATAACTGAAGCTGCATGAATAGCGCCCAGTTTCCCTTGCTAAAACCTTAATTATTCGCGAAATTTAATATACACTGAGATGTCCCAGTTCATCCCAATTACATGGCCTGAACTGTCAGAGTCCAACACGCGAAATAATAGTCCTCATGAATTACGAATGACTCCCAATTTTTAGGATTGTTAGTTGGGCTGAACTTTCCTGCATAAATGTCTTATCATGAAGGAAAACAACTGATTATGTTGACTGGTTGCTGGAAGAAAAATTCAAAGCATTCGTAATAGCAAAAACCATTTAATAATTTTCAGTAGAAGAGAACACAGGGAAAACATTGCGTCTGAGACCACGCGGACGTCGTGTGACACAGCGCAATAGCGCTTGGCGCCCCAGCTCGATACCGAGTAGCCGTGCGGAGTGGCGGCGCTTCGCCCATCCCTACAGTATGGTCTCGAACTTCTCGTTGCTCGTGATCCGAGATCGCCACCAATTTGACGACCGCAGCGGTCGTAGTTGGAGTTCCGTACTTCTGGTAACAGTCTCTGTTACACCTCTGCTTGTCGTAGTGCGCCCGCCTCTAGAGTATTCTATAGCTGTGACTATGGAGCTTCTGCTTCTCGTACCTGTCGGTTTCTGACCGTCTCCCCGGAGCTTCTGACCCGCCGCGCCGCGGCTGCAATGAACAGTGATGGAGGGGGAGGATACGTCGCTCCTTGCTGATGGGTCGTGGGGTTACGACCGACTGGGTTACGGTCGCGTTCACTTAACTTTTTGGCAGCACTGGATACTCACACCCACTGTACATTTGATGGGATTAATAATTATTAATCTCAATACATGTATAGTGATGTACCTTGTTCGTTGTCTGAGGAGAGCAAGGTAAAGGCACGTGTCGACAACTCCTGTAGACGTGTGCGCGCCGCGATGCTGGTCGTCACCCACTCAACTTGCAAGACCACCTCCAGGGTGCGCCTGCAACATCACATTCGGAATATACAAAATACTAGATGCGATGAGAGCCTGCGAAGGTAGGAAATTAAAAAGACTACTGACACAGTAGAATCTCTCTTAACATGTAATACTTTCTTTTCTTTGTCAGGGAATAATAGCTGCTAGGTAGTGACTCAAACATTGTTTCTAGGACCTTTGCTAGAAAGAAATATCCAGTACGCCACGTTAGATTTGATGTGTGTTGTTGTGGCGGGAAGAACGAGTGATGGGAAAGGATTTCGCCAGTTTAGTTATCTTGCTTCCGAGTCTATTTTTTTGTGAATCATTAAGTACCGAGGTCTGTTTTCTTATAAATCTCTTTTTGTGTTGTTTATGTCTTTTTACATTAGGAACAATAAAGTGAGTTCCAATGTCTAAATAGCTTTATTCGTAATCCGTGATCAAATTGCGTGATTCCTTAAAATGAAAATCGATTTTTTACGGGAAAGATTTTTTCACTGGCGACAACTCCAGTTTAGCTTCCGCACACCATTTCATAATTTTCCTAATATCCTCTTGACTCGTCGTTTTAAATGTAACTCTTGAATCAGCCTCTACGAGAACAGTCGTATCGCCAGAATACGCAGTGACGGTATAATTGTCCTCATCTAAGTCACGAAAATGGGATCTATGATTAGGTATCACAGAATAGGTCCAAAATTTTAACCCAGTAGGCATCCTTTGTTCGTAATTTTAGTTTTCTCATGTATTCCGTATTTAATGTTCGCGTTACGATTTTTAAATAGTCGTTGTAGCACGTGTTATATAGATTTCTTGGACAATTGATCTCCCTTAGTCGATGTGAAATATATGGCTATCATGCATTGTCCAAGGCCCCTTTGACGTCAGAGAGATAGTCAAAGAAAAAATTAGGTTGTTTTAATCTTAATACTCTAGCTTTTGGCAAATTTAATGCATTTTTAATTTCATATTTAATGTCTAGTGTTTTCTTCATTCTTTCTTCTTCTGATTTCCAATTCTTCAGATATTTTGTACTATTTCTCTCTAAACCTTTACTGCTATAATAATTTACTGCTATAAGTCAATTACTCTTCCAAAGTCATTTTCAAAGAATCAACACTACCAAGGAAAATAATAGGTATTCATTTAACTGGTTAGAGAGGAAACAAACTTGGGATAAAGATATTAAATTGCCTGTCGAGAAATGCAGAGAGAAATATTAGATTTGTTAAAAAAATTTCTTACCAACAACGATCGTTTTGGATTTATGCATAAAAACATCAATCGGAGGATATATAATGTAAAAAATACTGGATAAACAGGAAAAATATCAGAATAAAATTGTTAATGCGGTATTTCGGAGAAACCATGTTTCAGACAGACAAGCTTTGAAAGTTATTTAGAAAAGAAAAAATAGAAACAGGGAAAAACATAAGTGGTGTTATAACAAAAGAAAAAGATATAAGGCAAAAATTAAATGAAAAAAAAAGTGTGTTAAAATTAGAATTAATGAGCTTAATAGTAATGTTAACAAGAAAATAAAAGTAGTGTAATAGTTGATCATAAATGAAGATCGGGAAATAAAATGGGAGGATAGTAATATTATGGATAAATAAAAAAATCATGTACATCAGTAAACTTATATAGAAATTACTCAAAATTGTATGAATTGACAAATATATATTAAGACATTATCAAAATCTTTCTGTGATTTCTTTTCAATGTTTATTATCTTCTGTTTATTCATTTTTTGTCGTCTAACTATGTATTAAAATACTCAATGTCTATTAGCCGATGAAGACTTTCAGATCAAGACGACTTTGTACAGACCACATAAGTAAGAGTTTTATACTATCCTGCAGTTTCAAAGTTTCTTTTTTATAAAATATCAATTAAGAGATTATTTACAGCATCTACAAATTTGAGGTATCAATAAGAATATTCAAGATTTACTTCAAGATTATGATATTTCGATGGATTTTGGTAAACCTTCTGATATTAAAACAAGGGTAAACCATGAAAATGTAGGTCGCTAGTGGACATTGTTACAGTTTAGAACACAGAAAAGGGAGACATAATTCAACTTAGTAATCTGATAATTTTATCTTTGAGGATATTATTAGACAAATTGTGACAACACATGCCTTGAGTACGTAACATACTTTTCAACAATATTAGTTATCTTATTTGTCATTAATTTCACATTATTTAACAATATCAAACAATTCCTTTCATTTAGAATTTTACGAGTAATGGATATATGTGCAAACGAACCTGAACATTCTCATACGCTGAGGCACAATACTGAATACTTCTAAATTGTCCACAATCAACAAGCGAAAGAAGAGCGTGGGACCGCGTTTCTAGTAGCTGAGGAGTCTCTCCTCAGAATGACCTATTTAGTTTTAATAATTATGAAATGCATATTTTTAACTTCCCAGTGAAGTTTAAATGCCCTCTATTATTTTGATTTAATTCGTAAGTCGAATCTTCTTTCGCTGTTCACAAAATCCAAGCTCAAAAATAAAAGAAACTACTCTAATTAATAAATAAAACTATTAGTTTATGGAATTTGTATACTAATATAAAGAATATAAGTACTTGTAACGCTATAATAGATAAAAATGAATGAAACAATTGTTATTTCTCTTTAAATGTTCGTGTAAGTTTAAAGTTTTATTGTTGGTACATCATTTTCGTAAATATATTTTCTTAGTAGCTTATTGTTATATATTTTCTCTCCCATAGACTAACATTCTTCAAGTATGACTTTTAATTCAAGATATTGTTGAAAAATTTAATTCTAAAAATTTTTCTTTCTTGATAAATGTTGTGCCTGTCAAAATTTGGCACTCCAGTCGTATCATTTTACGAGGTCACACGGCAGCATTTCCTCATGTGAAGATGCAGAACCGATATTAAGGATCTAGCTAGTTTAGACAAACTCAAATATTGGGTTCATTCTGACGTTCCTGTCTGCTTTTCTCGAATTTTTAAGTAGTTTTGATTTACTGCTTTCATTACCTACGTAAATAGATACTTTGAAATGAAATTGACCCATTATTGTATACATATTTCAAAGGGATGACAAATATCATCTGGTGTTCGTATAAAAAATAGTTTTTGAAACTCGTTTCTCGGGTTTTTGCATTTATCTGGTAATTAAAAGTTATGAAAAGCAATTAATCTAGATTCCTTTTTTCAGAGAAAAAATATTGTGATTCTATCTAATGGATAATACCTGACACTATGTGCAGCTATTGCTCTTCTACCTCGCGCAAGCGCAATGGTACTTCCACTGGTCGCACCATTCCCAGTGCGCTAGTGTCAGCTGTCTAAGTCATCGTCTCTATATCGTCCTTGTTCTAAGTCAATATAACGTGCATGGTCTAAGTCGAGGATGGTTTATTACACTGGCTCCCTCATAACTGCCGGGTACGAGACGTTAGGGAAGCAGCCATGTCAGGAAGCACACTAACAGCCAGTCAGCCATGACTGTTCTTAAAAAAAGTAATTTTTGGCATAGCTACACTTTCCTACATGTCTCAATTGTTCATAATGCGAGGGGTTCACGAGTCGCCGTCTAAGCACGTTGTTGCGAACGCCATCTCTGATCATAGGGCAGAAGCGCATAAACGCATTTATGATACTAATAATAAAAAGAAATACATTACATGAAATTATTATCTTGTTGCAGACACCAAAAAAACTATATTTTCTCTATGAGCTACTGGTTTCTGTAAGAGCGACGACTGACGGTCAGACGCATCCACCACCAACGCAGAGCAAAAATTACTAACGACAGGCCCTTGAAATTCCCATCGAATATTGTTTTTATATTGTCTAGATCCACGAAGAAGTATTTTTTGAAATTCCGCTTTTAAAAGGGAGTAATGAAGTAAAATTGTATTTTTCCTATTTTCACTATTTTTCAAGAATCAATTAACATCTGAGTTGTTATGTTAAAATAGTTTAATTAAAAAATCTAAAGCTTAATTTCTACAGTTTTTTAATGTTTGAAAGGGGATAAAAATATTTTACATGTTCACCTCAACGACTTGCTTGATTCATCGAAGTAGAGAGAAAAGTATTTCAGATACGAACATAAAATTAAACGAGATATTGCTTAGGTATTGTAGATTGATTTTTAATAATGCATTGAATATTTTTATTGTCTTACTAATATTTCCCAAATTACTGTAAATTCATCAACGGTTCAGTTCCTAGTATATTTTATCAGAATTATTACATTACTCTAAAGCATATTTTATTAAAGTACAAAAAATCTTTTAATGCGTTCTTATTTGTTCTTTTTCTAATATATTCGAATTCTATTAATATTTCTAATCGTTCATAATTGTCACATTTTACCAATACTCTTATTCTTTTCTTCAATTTTCCTTTGGACACTTTTCGATCGGAATTCACGATAATAAATAATAATAAACTTTATTGTTAAAAAAGCAGTTACAAACTGCGTATGACCACGTGGAGGATAATAAACTAATTTACTCTCCGTAAGAAGGCAACGGACAATCAAGCATCAAATCCAATCAAGGGCCAAAAGGCAGAGGTAAATTTAACAGTTTAACATAGTCAGAACAAGAAAAATAGTTTGTCACATTATAGTTGTAACATAATACCAACGAATGTATTTAATAAAACACAAGTACTTATTATTATGAGACTATAAATCATTTGGAAAGTAATGTTGATAATTTCTAAGTATTTAATAACACTAAATTCGCGAATAATTATTTCAATAGGTTCCGGTGCTAGGCCTAGCGAGTCTTTATAAAAAATCCACCTCTACTCGAGGAAACACCGGAGCAAACCCGGGCCAGGATGGAGCTACAGAGTTAATGTACATAACCGTGCCAGGTTTGAGTTCATATAGAAGTAAATTTATAAATTGAAAACATTGTGGTATAGTATCAACGGACGGTTCCCTTTATTCTGAAGAGTAAACTGGCCTATTGTATCCCCACTGGTCATTCCGATTTATCTATTTGATATAAGGTTTTTTTTGGGAGGGGCGATGAATTATTTGTTTATGATATTTGATGATCGCTATTACTTTCCATATTGGAGTTTAAACTACCGTTTTTCGTGTCTTAGGTATCTTTATTTCTCATAGAATCGAGAATGATCTTGCGTTGCTCTCAAAAAACTGAGTTCCCGTCAAGAGGAGTAGAATTTAATAATCTGTAGTCCTCTTGGTACTCGTCGTCTCTCACTGCGACTACGTAGCAGAGAGCCTTGAATTGCAATCACTTTCGGAATATTATAAAACTACGGGGTTTTCTTGTGATCAAAACGGCTCTTCTACGTCCAATTAAAACAGTATATAATGGCGCCAGTACTTATTTGCAAAATTCGATAAAATTTCGGAAAATATCCACGCGTACGTATCGCCTGTCTCTCTCAGCTCTATCGTTTCAATACGCCTTTATTACACAAATATGGAGTGCACCACGACCTTACTCAACGATCAGAGATGGCGCTGGCAACGTAGGCGTAAGAAATGCAAACTACACGACTCATGAACCACTATGATAGTAAAGGCTGTCCCAAAATTTACGCAAGATTTAAATTTGCCGCCATTTATGTAGTGAAGTGTTGACAACAAAAAAAACAAACAAATCGACAGCTGACAGTTTAGGGTTAGTAAAAATGGAGCGTTACACGATAGAAGAACGTGTCTTCATTGTTGAACAATATTTCAAAAATAATGAAAGCTTGGCGGCCGCAGTTCGAAAATTTCATTCAAAATTCAAATCTTGCGTTAATTTTGGGACATCCTTTATTTGAATTTTTTTTTACAATTCCAGTTTTTGAGTTACATAATTTATTGTTATGCAACACAGCCTTTTTTGTTAAATTCATACATTTAGACCTTTGGCAACGTACCTGAAATGAGAAGATAATTATTCTAGATAATTCGTGCTTAATTAATTAAATGTAGTATCAAATGAGCTTTATTTTATGTCATTCTGTTGGACATGCTTGTAGTTAGTTTATTCAGAAAGTTTGAAGATTTATATAAATATACTCTAATTTTATTGTGTTTGAAAAATGATTTTTTTTTTGAAAACTGCACGTTTTTAATGTGAAATAGCTGAGATGGGGAAGGTTCTGTAATTATTAAACTTAAAGAATTCACAAATATTTACAATAAGAAGATGCATTAAAAATTTATTTATAAAATATTTGCTGTTTTTTCTATTACTATCATTATTGAACATATCAGTCAAGAAATATTTTTTATGCTTCTTCTTATTCTGAAGAATTGCAAATGTACCTAGTTTTATGTTTTTAGTACTTTTCACATCTGAGATATTTAACAATAAACATGCTTTTTTGCAACAAAGACCATATTTTTCAAACATGAGAAGTTTTATTATATATCCATATCAGCCTTAAAACTTTGTGAATAAAGTTTCTATGGGAATGTCGACAAGTAACGAAATTAACTTCAATACTGTCAGAATTTCATAATTCTCAATTAAAATCAACGTAAAATGAGTATTAGAACAAATTAAACATTTTTAAAAGTGAGAGGAGTCCGTAACCGAGCTACTGCTACGCAACCGCGGTGGCGAGCGATGGTTGGATAAGGACGCTGGGTTTTCTGTTTCGTTGTTTGAACAGCCAACAGAGAGCGTGGTCGAGTTCGACGCACGTATTTTGGGTTTAAAGTGGGAAGGGGATGGAAAATTTTCCAAGACGCAAGAGATGGCGTCGCCTTGTTTGAAACCAACGGAAATATTATAAGTTTGCGGACGATAGTAACATATCTTTGGTATTAAAAGGGCAACGGTTACAGAAACACATGTTGGGGATGGGAAGAGAGGTAACCTCCCTTTAAAGATTTAAATAGAAAAGAGGATCAATGGTAGACCGCAACCCAAGGAAGCGTGGGTACGAAAAGATTTGACCCACTTGTGGAAGGGGGTGGAGGACCACCTTGGGACTGCGGCAGTGATCACAAACAACCACCGTTGGCTGTGTGTGTCGCCCATGGTTAAGAAAGATGCGCGGAGACAATGAGAGCAACTGACGAATGGTTCGAGAACTTTCGAGAGTTTGTTGGTATGTTCTAGAAGAGGATGTTAAATTTAAAATTAGGGGAAAAAACCGGTTGTTTCAGAGATGAACGTTGAAGTGGGAAAATTTTACGGAGAGGAGCAATGGGATTGGTTAAAAACATGATCTGGTCTTTGCAAGTTCAGCCAAAGGTAGCAATGACGGAGGAAGGGAGGATTCATGATGACTGGCTAGTAATAGTCACATGATTTTCGAAAAATTATATCACGTTAGAGAACTTCGGGGGTAGGAAGTGGGAGCATAGGTTATAAAATCCGTAACTGAGAGACAATATTAAAGCATTAGAGCATTTTAGGCGATCACTTTTTTATTATTATTAGAAGACACGCGATCTAGAATTTCATTGCAGACGACATTCTGAGTGATCGAGATTCATGCTGAGAGATTCAGCTTCATCTTCAGAATTTTTTGTTTATTCGAAGCATCCTAAGGTTTTTCTTAGTACGTTTGAAATTTTAAGTTTCAATACGATGGACCTGTGATTCAAAGATTCACTTGTGAAATAAGTCTTAAAAGTCAACTGAAGATCAGGTCTCGAGTAATCTTAACGCTTAGTCGGAAAGTGCGTAACCGGTCGGTGAATTTTCTTTCGATTCGCGGGAGGTCGAGAAGTGGCGCTTACCGCCACCCACTGACGCAGACTGATGGCGATGGCTACAACTGCTGTTGCACAAGGGACGCACTCCATCCAGCTGAAATCGAACCAAGGTTTCCTCGGCCAAGTGTTTTAGAGTGCTTTCACCATCCATCACTACGGTAATCTGTGGAAACTGGGGCTTTCCAGTGATTAAATGCAAGCAAGTGCCAGCGACTAGAAAAAAGTGCTACGAACGAAATTAAGAAACATTCTGCGGTCCGAACTCTTGTTCATTATATAACTTACCAAGGCCTTCAATACAATGAGCGATTCTAATGATGTTTTCTGTCAATTTAATTAATTTTTCTATTTTGTCAAATTGTTAAGAAAGACTCTCCTGTCTTAAGCAGAGTAGTTATGATTAATTTGTATGTGTTACGTGTAAATTTTGGGGATTATTTGTGAGCATGGTGTGATTTTTAGATTATAAGGTAATTAAGTCAATTTTATTCGCACAAAGCGTTTTCCTATCATTAAGGAACACTGCATGTAGGGCTTACTTAATTAAAAAGAATCCGAACCCACTAGTTAGTCACGAGATAATATTTGTCTGTGTTTTAATAATTCAGTAAATTAGTTTTAATGAGTTATTCCTGTGGTGGTGCACGACTTTATTAATAATTTGTTGAGCAGTATTTGACCTCCAAGGAGTGTAGTAGAAAAAATGAAGTTTGTTAACTAAGTCATGTTGTAATTCATTGTTTTCTATCCCCAAAATTTACAAGACGTCACAAGTGCAGTTCCATGGCCCGCAACTAGATGGGGTTATAGCAGAGGAGCAATAGCTGCACAAGTAATGGATAATGACATATGATGCCATTGATGATATCCCATAATTTCAAAAATAGGTTCTCTAGAAATAAGAGATATTTCAGAACCGGTTCAGCCCTCAAATCACTTTTTTGCTTAGGAACCTAAAACGTTTTGGTGACACATTTTTCACGACACTCTGCTCTCATAAATAGAATGGTGCAGCAGCATTTTTGCTCACTACGATGTAAAATTACAATCTTATTAGATCAAAAAGAATTAAACCATTTTTATCATTTAGAAAAACAATATTTACTTGCCAAGATATTTCCATATAACACTCAAGTTAACTAACTTGAAATGCAATAAATAATAAATTTTATTAATTAAAACCAAACTGTCCCGAATCATTTGTTGCAGGATAATTCTCGGTCACTCAAATTTCACCACCTTTTTCTTCTTTGAAAAACAATGCACCTAAGTTCAAATAGTATGTTTGCTATCGTATTGTCAAATTATTTTAGGATATTATAAAGAATAGCTCAATAAAATAATTTCATCATTTTCAGACCATTCTTTTGGTTTAACACAACGTTCTCTTTAGAGATTATAAAAAATGAAATTTATTTTTGGATAATTTTACAAACAGTACACTCTTTTATTTTAATTTTAAGAACCGGTTCACACATACTGATTGATTATCATCACTGTTTGTAGCTGTTGTTGTGTAATATCAGTCAGTTACCGAACGAATCTTAGTTTTTGGAAAATAACTAGTTCTCGTAGATTTTTTATGGCAACGTATTCTTATCTAGCGAATCTTAGTTTTTGAAAAAAGAAGTTTTCCAAAAGAAGTAGTTTTGGAAAAGAAGTAGTTCTCGTAGATATTTATGGCAACATGTTTTCTACTTCAGCTAGTTCTTGTACAGTAACTAAGTTGGTCCATATATCAATTTGACACTATAAAAATGTAATGGAAAAAGAAGCCTCCGAAAGACCTCATAGAGGAATTCAGATTCTCAAACTTTCCGCAGATTTAGACTAACCCACACTGGCTATCCCGTAATTGCCTATTGGGCCACATTGGTGGGACATAAAAAAAAATTTTAATGAATGATGCAGCTTAAAATAAATATGGTTGCAATATTTTATCCTTCTTAAATACATATTAAATTTATTTTTAAAATGTATACTTAAAAAGTGGTTAGCAAAATCTTTTTTATGTTAGGTATACCATATTTGAGTAATAACATAATTCTATTACGTGTTTGTTTCAATACTGGAACAAAAACCAAATTTCTATGTTTATCTGAAATTAGACCAGATTATGTTTAAACTAGAACCAGTTTATGATCATTAATTTTTTTTTTTTTTGATCTAGAGAAAAATTTTAAGATTGGTATGAGATTTGCAAATTCGCTCTCTCTTGAGTTGTTTTGTGGCCTCTTTATTCCTCATATCTGTTGACAATACATAGCTTCTCAAAACCCCTATAATAAAGCATAAAAGTACATATGGTATGGAGCGACATACGTTTCAATCCAGTCAATCAGCTCTGTGCTCACTTCACCAGAGGTGTTGAGGTAGGAGATTACAAACTGCCATTCTTGGAGCAATGTATTCACTTTAAAGCTGAACTCAGCATTGCTCTGCATGTTGGCGTCATCATCCTAAAACACACGCAAATAAATTTACTCATTCGTTTCAAACAAATATATACAATAATTATCATAAAAGCAAATACAAATAAAAAAATGAATGAATGAAAGAGGATGATACATATAGCATCTTATTAAACACTATATAAATAAATTAATAAATTTTTTATTGTACAAAAAGCAGTTACAAACTGGATGACCGCTTGACTTACCACTACTAAGGTAGGCGATAGTGCTTCCAAAGCCTCTTCTTTTTGTTCTTC
>NNCF01137661.1:6059-18854 GCA_002313205.1 Laupala kohalensis
ATATATAAATTAAATCCAAATAGAACTGAAATCCTACTAAATCCTAATTTTCATCTTCGATGACCAGCATAAATCCAACACAGAAATATTCTGAAATTTAAATAAAAGCGGCGTGGTTGTAAATTTGTGTTTGTTCTGTTCAAATATACATTTAGTATCATTCATGAGTTTGAGAGTAGGGTTTTGTACGTTAAATAAGTCTAAATACATTTGAATCACTTTTTAATGAATATATATGTTGTATTTATTATTTTTAATTTTTTAAAATTTGTATATTGTTGTGTTATCCGTTTTTCTCTCGTTCTTGTTCGTTCGTTAAAATAATAACTTCTTACAAAATGACCCTGAATCTGGAATGCTGCAACCAACTAGTTACCATGACTTTATATTTAATTGTGTATGTGTTGTATCATCAATTTCTCCGCAGATATTTTATCCTCAAAAATCATTTTTAATGTCTAATCAATATGTTTATCTTCACAAATATGAACACTCACGTTGATTCGTAAAACGTGATATAAAGAATGCATCTGAATCGCCTCGTTGGCCCCCTGATATTGAAATCAATGAATTCTACGGAATGTCGATAAGAACGAAAGAAAGTGGAGAAAATATCGAATTTCATATCTGGGACACAATATAAGATACTTAATTAAATGCAATATTAATTCCGATGCTTTATTGTCTGATAATCGTGGTTAATGTGAATGAATACAACTCAATTGGATTTTAAGTGTAAATACAAGTGATATGTTCCTTTCGTTATGTTTTCTGAGAACTAATAATATACATTTTAGTAATGTTACTCTCTGAGCATATCTTTTTATGTGTTGCACGATTACAGCCAAGCGTTGTATCTTTCATCAATACATTTTTTACAGACGTAATTTGTTTATTTGTTTAAAATTATTATCTTAATTTATTGTTATTTAATGTTTAAAAATTAGAATTAACGTTAAGTGTTATTCATTTATTTTACATCAAATTGCTTTCTATAATGCTTGATTTCCGATTGACGTCTAAAAATAGTGCGTTCTTTGCGCTACTTAATAAAATTGAGAGGTTATAAAAATATTTATAAGTATTTCCTGAATGCGTATCTCAAAAAATTCATACGATATCTCCGGATGATAATAAAATTACGTGATTAAACATAATAGATTTTACAGTAAGAAGTAAATCTTTTTAGGGAGAAGTATAATTTGTTCTATATTCCCTAGTGCGGCGTTGTGACACAACGACACTTGAGATGTAATTTATATATAGAGAATAATTAACTTTATTGTACTTAAGAAAATAAAGAATACTTTTTGTTGTGGAAGTCCAAGACGTGTATAATAAAAATTTACAAAATATTTCTTTAATAGCGGCGTAATAAAACATTTTCTCTCGTTACGATTTAATAGGGTTATGTTCGTTTACCAGTGCTAGTCTTCTAGTGGTCCGTCAAATATAAAAGCAGTTTAAAGTTTGCCTACGATTGGTCGAACGAAAGAGAGGAGCTTTTCCCCCGTCGCAGAGACGTGGCGTTGCAAACCTAACGGCTCCAAATCTCCAAGCGCGCGGGACTCCAAGCGGCCTTTTATTATTCCAGGACGGTATGTACGCGGGTAAGAATTCCACATTTAAAAGTACAATATAGTTTCCTAATATATCGTATCAAAATTACTAGACTTCAAATACTTTATTGTTTGTTGTTAAGGTTGCGAACGTGTATTTGATTCAATTTATCATCCGATTTGGTTTCCTCAACCCAAGTACATTACCCGGGATCCTGTGTTTCTCGTGGCGAGAATTACAGAGCGGGTAAATCAATATTCAGATTTGCTACGTCAGAACGATATGTGGAAATGGGACCATCAATCTTCTCCGTATCCTTCCCTTGGCTTGTACTGAGAAGGATTTCATGCGTAGCTCCCAAGACTTCGCTTTGTTGAGGGACCGGCGCTCCAAGTCAGTCAAATCACTGAGACGTCTAATTGTTTACTTTATTATTATTCCAATTGTTTAAAAAAAACTACAATATAAATAATAATGAAGAAGAAACATGATTTAAATTCTATCTGTGAGTTAATATTATAGCAAAAATAGTGTTCAGGCTTCACTCGCTTCACTCGTTTGAAATGCATAGTACAAACGTGGCGGCGAAATTATTATTATTATTTTTAAATATTTCAATAGGGCGCTTTATTTACAAATATTATTTATGTACAAATGTGTGGCGAGGCTTTTTGTTGCCTGTACGCCTGTAAAATTCCCCTTAAGTAGAGTCGTGGGCTGTGCATACGATGCCCTGGGATTCACTGTCATTGAACGGATAGTTGCAGTTTTAATTTTTGGAAATCTTTGTTTTGAACTTAAAATGATTGTAATTTTATTTACTTGTGATTTGTATCGTATTATTATTATTATTATTTAGCATCCTTTAGTGCATCTTTAATATTGTTTTATTTAGTTGTTAAATATCTTTTAAGAATGCTGCAACTACCGATTAAATCAGCACTGTTGGGAACCACGGGAAACCAACGGTCAGGACACGAATATATACAATTAATATAAACATATTTACAAAAGATAATTAAATAAGAGAAATAAATTATAATGTAAAATATACCAGTTTTGCCATAGAAATAAAGATTAAAAGAAAATTGAATTATTTACAATACTAAAAAAACAACAACATATAATTGACGTAATGCCTTGGAAGGTCTTCTCAACATGTCTCCGCCTGAAACAAAAGAAAAAGAGGAAGCGGCAGAATCAAGGTTCATTTGAATCAGTAGTTTCAGCGCATATTACTCTTTCTCTCATGTCCCTCACATAGCTTAGGAACTGACCCAGGGACTGCACTACAGATACTCTATTGTCCCTCATTATCGCAATGGCTAAATCTACGTTAATGTGATAATTTTGGAATGCACCAACTTGGATAAAAGTTCGTTTTTGATCTGTTTTCGGGCGTGTTAGTAAAATGTGAATCCAATCTTCATTTTGATCCCCGCAAAGTGGACAAATAGAGTCTCGATCCCCCCTCAGTTTTCTTAATTTCCACCCTCCTACGCGAAACCATCCGTAACCCGATCGTTCTTTTGATTTGAGACAGTCAATGAATGGTTTTCTGCGAAATTAAGTACAAACATGGCGGCGGAGCGTAACGGTTTCGTGATTTATGCTTCACATCTGGAAAAAAGTTACGTAGTTTTCTCAAATGTCCGGTGAACTATAGATAAAAGTGATTAAAAAATAATACGAAAAATGTACTACAAATCGAAATAATTAAGTTCTTTTTTTGAAAATAAATATTTTCTCCATAAGACGCAATGTACTTCATCAATTATGATGGCAATTACTATATCCGGTGAGGTATGAGTTTCAAGTTGAAATTACAATAAGTACATGTTACTTTATTTATTATAATTTCAGATACTTTAATTATTTAATTCTACCTACGCTAGTACTACTTTAAATGTCTGAAATTTGTATAAATGGATGCAATAATGTACACTTGTATCGATTCTAACCTCTGAAGCACATTATTTAAGTAATATTTAGACTAATATTTGGATAAAATACTGTGATTTTTTAACGATACATTTGATTTTGAAAAATTAATTACTTTCCAAATCTATTAAATAGATGAACACGTTCCTAACTGTTGTTAAAAACCTATATAACTTTTAAATGAGAGCCTTATAACTTACAAAAAATATATATAACGGAAAAAAACAAAACAATGAGCTCACCGGTCAAACAATAATACTTATTTATTGTCAAAATAACTGGTGCAAATCCGTTGCAAATACTTTCTCATGTACATTTCTCCATCTGCAGCATAGATTGACATAAATATCGTAAAAGTGTTGTGTAAAAGTAATTTCGTTGTAAACAGTAATTGATGTATTTTCTTATTTGCAGTGTGTTTGCTGTCCTCCCATGTATTTTATCATTATCATATCTTTCATTTCAGTTTACGAAAGGTGTACTCTACGTCTGCTTGGTCAATTTACACGGCTAAATAGTATTAAAACAGTAAACTAATGTGTAAATGTAGCAGGCAGAAATTATTTTACTGCGTCTATACAAAATTTTCAAGCGAAATACCAAGTCCGGTCATGTTAGAATTACTTACGGAAATTTAAAGTATTTGCATAGGATTAAGATTATTGATGAGCCAACATGTGAATGGGGATATTACGAGCAGATTGCGGAATTACGAGCATGTTTTATTTGAATGAGATACAAACAATGAGAAAAGAAGATGGTGTATGAGACGAATAATACAAACTAGGAAATTTAACATCACGGACTGGACTATCTTCTTGAAGGGGTGACGAGAATATGACATTTTACAGGAATATACACGAAGAAAATAATTTATTGTGAAGAATATTAAACCCTGGTAGTAGCCTTGTGCCAAGGAACAAGGTAGACAGTGAACTATAAATATAAATAAATAAATTAACAATAAATAAATTAATCAGTAATGAAAAGCACAATTTGTGGATTGATAACAGCTGTGTGTGTATGGCATACCAGTGTAATGCTCAAGTACTCAGGTGTAATGAAGGAATGAGAGATAGGATTCCGAGTATTCATTCATTGCACCTGTCTCTCGTTCGCGCTGCGTGCCATCTAGCGGCGCATGACGCAACTACCTCCGCCACAAATCACTCGAGCGCTCGCGTAACGCAAGTTTAGGAAACGCGACATTCCTCAGTTAACGAACCGCGAGAAACGGCATCGGATGCGGAGACATTCAACGGACAGTTAGAGAGCATTAAAGGTCATAGCAGGGATACTACAGGAATTACGGAGTAGGTGCATATGACGTACAGAAGGGAAGATGATAGTGAATGGAAACTTACTGCGGAGGATAAAGGATGAAGAGAGAAAATTACAATGGAATTGATGATTGACATATTCGAACAGAAAGGAGGAAGGCGAGAAAATGGTTCCAAACAACAAGAACACTGACTCAGTTCATGACAAACCATGGAGTTTTCGTGAGGTGCTTACGAAAAATTGTGAAAATAGAGGATGAGCAATGGCAATGTGGAAACACCAGAACACTTACTATGGGACTGCCCAATACGCGGCTATGAACGAGGATCACACATCAACAAGTTCAGGGAGGCAGGATTGTTGAATGTATGACGTTAATGGAGACAGAGAAGAAATTAGAATTGTTTGAAAAATATGTCAATAAGTTAAGAGGGATACGACAAACATTGCGGCAATAGGAAATTACCAAATAAAATTTGAAAAGAACAACAAAACATGGAAAAAAGAAGGATTGTAGAGATAGTAAGTCAGCACTCGCCTTCTTGTCGAGGGGAAGGGCTTAGCGATCAAGTGGCAAAGGTGAGCAATGATATGAAGAGAAGAAGATAAATTAACAGAGAATCTCGTATCCCACATTCAACAGTCACGAATCTGCTATCCAGATTTTTGAAATATCGATGTATTTTTTAAATGTTTGTAGTTTTATTTGAGAATTGTTTAAAAAATTGCAATATCTAGTATCTATTGTTTTAAGTTTCTTTTCAAATCCTGAGCAACACCGAGTAGTTCTGCCGGTGAGAAATATTTGAACGATTTTTAAAGTACGATCAGAAACCGTAGCTAGTGCTAGCAGTTCATATCCAAAACATGTAATAACTTGATGTAAATGAATGGAAAATTAAAGGTTACAGTAATAAATTTTATAGGATAAGGTTTAAATACTTTTTTTTATTAAATGAACATTTTGACGGAATATTATTTACGTAACGATCTCTGTTTTCGAAATATGTAAATTTTATTTCAATTCAATTAATTCGTACTCCGTGAAAGCGTGTATTCAGTTCATTACAAGGGTCTGTGGTGGCTCCTAGCGTGTAGTGGATGCAATGAACACGGTCACGTGGCAGGCATCCATGATTAACATAACGCCCCAGGGAGCTATTTAGAGTACCCGCGGGATTCACTGGCATTGGGGAGATAGACTATGTAGCCTAAGGCCTCATCTTCAGGCACTTTTGTCATGTGTGGTTTTCCTTTGCTTGCTTTGTACGTGTATATACGCATCAACATGTAGGAAATTATTTGACATTTTTATCTTGTCAGTTTTTATCTTGTGGGGCTTTTTCTGGTTTTCCTTGAGATAGAGGCGGATTTTATGTACAGCTTCTCTAGACTCTTGCATAGAGGCGTCGGTTTTTTGTAATAAATTATTTCGAATTTAGAGTTATTTTAATAGTTTTGATTTATGAAGAATATTTTCTTCGAATAATGTATAGTTTGATAGTGATGCGTACTTTTGAACTTTAATTTTTGTGTTTAAATACAATTTTGATGATATTAGAACACGAATCGGATAATTTTTATTCTTACTTAGGGTTGTGCTTGATCGTATTTGATGGGATGATCCCTTGCTGGCTTCCGGAGAGTAATTTATGGTCTTCCACGTGGTCATGCTTAGTTTGGAACTGTTTTGAGAATGAATTTATTTATTTATTTATTTATTTATCTTAGCTATTGTACGATATGATGTACTTTTCAGTTTCATAGAAGTATCGCATCAAATAGGCTCAACCACTCCCCTAAGTAAGAATAAAAATGATCCGATTCGTGTTATAATATCAAAATTGTATTTAAACAGTTTTATAGAGGTATGTTTGTAATTCGGTAGTTATAGTAATTTGTGAGAAATCGTATTCGAAAACTTGTATAATCGAAATGATTTATTTAAACAAAATAACAATAAAAAGGACAAAGACAATGACAAATAAAGTGTAACGGAGTGAGGGGATGGTCGACTGATTTCTAATTCTGCCTCAACGTCCAGGCACACTCCCAGGCCCACTGAGTCAGCTTAAAAGTGAGTACCAAAGAGGCCGAAGCGCGATATAATGCGGATCACATCTCCCCATTGATGCGTTTCTGGAAGTTGACTGACCTTCATCATAGGAGTTACCTCGAAATAACACACATTATTTTGTGCGTAAATAATTAATTGTTTCTTAATCCCCGTTAACATCTATTGTAGATGTTCTCCATATAAAATTGTGAATATATCACATCAACAAACTTGAACATAGAAACAGGCTGGCCAACAATCAATTTGCGTATTCATCAATGAATACAAGGAAAATGAAGAAAGGCAATTGTCAAGAGTTCAAACAATGCTAGTTCAATGTTATTTTCGTAATAATTTTTTAAATAATGGAGTTGATATTTCGGTACCAAAGTTCAATATAAACGTCGTCTTCCAACTACATACATTGTTCATTTACTTTGGGATGTTAAAGATGTTAGGTATACCCCTCCCAAAATTTCCAATCTCTCTTTTATATAGTAATATAATGGCTTAAGGTATAATTAAATTAAGTAGCGTTAAATTACAAACACATTGACATTATGTATGTATTATAACTCGCAGCTAACTTTTTATCTTATCTAGGAACTTTTGCTGAATATTTTTGCATCCCCCTCTGCCTTAGGAATTGCCCTTGATCGGAATTGATGGAATACGTCCCTTGCTTGCTTCCGGAGAGTAAATTAGTTTATTGTCCTCCACGTGGTCATACGCCTGTCTCTTATACACATCNAAATTTATTAAATCACTTAAAATATCTTAAATCGGCAGAGAAATGAATAAATAAACAGAGAGAGGGAGAGAGAGAGAGACATGTAGTACTCATTGTGATTTCAACTTGAGAAACATTCCTCGCCGGTCATTTCAATGAAATGATTATAATTGATGGTGTTTTATGGAGAAAAAACCCTAATTAAAAAAAATACCAACTTTTAAAGCACGAAGGTGATGGAAGTTTTCTTCGATATATAGTAAATTTTCCGTAGTATTTTTACATTACTTTTATGTACATAAAGTTATTTAATTCTTGGGAGGTGCGATGCACAACGCACGAACCCGTTGCGCTCAGTCGCCATGTTTATACACGAAGCTCTTATGCATTTCAAACGAGTCCAACGAGTCCCCGAGTAATGTCTGTATTGTATTATTATGCGATAGGCTCAAATTAAATAATGTTTTTTTCTACGTAATGTTGTGTTTTAAAAACATTACAATAAAAATAAGGAAAGCAGTTATGCTTCTCAGTGACTAGTCTCACCTTAACAACCTTGAGAGAGAATATTACCCTTCAAGTATTAAGCTGACTAAAGCTATTTATTCATCCGTCACAGACTTCGCGTGGCAGTACATCTGAAGTTGAGAACACCACTTCCGCTACTCACCTTTTGCCCCTACTCTCACTCCGTCCCCACTTAAAAAAAAAAAAAAGGTTTACGTTGCACTTCTCGTAGCCTTCTGCCGCGAACAACTTTTTAGGGCACTAATAACGAGAAGGGCTCGTATATCACTTGTATTTTATGGCTCCCTCTCTTCGTAATTTTTGAAGTTGTTTACGTGCAGTTGCTTCGAAGAGGAATTTAGAAAGCTCGCCCCGCAATTTGCTTTCCCGCGCATGCGCAGTGCGTAGCTCGTTTGTCGTACGGAGCTCACTGCTCTTTTACTGGGCGTAAGTCTCGAGAAATGCACCCATCCTTCTCGTCACTGGGACAGAGTCACTGAGTCAATGAATTACTGTACGAATCAGCAGGACACGATGCTTGAACTTGTTGTTCAGTATCCCGTCAAATTATGCTTATTAAATGAACTTTATTGTCCAAAATAGTTTGACCACGTGGGGGATAATAAACTAATTTACTCTCAGGAAACAAGCAAGGGACCATCCCATCAATTTCCATCAAGGGGCCAAGGGCAGTGACAGACATAATAGTAATAAAAGAAATTATTTAATAAACACTCACTGTTATCCATTTATTAATCCACAGTGCATTCTAGATATTATATGCAGTAAAAATTAGAGATTAATAATGACAAAATTGAACACGGAAAGTCCTCTAGTACGTTAAGGAAGACCGGAGAGTAACACGGGTCAGGATGTACAACCATGCCAAGATTGCGTACAGTAAGAAATGAACCATTATTCACCATTTTGTGATACCTTCCTTTAATCGAACGGAAACAGGGTTTCACCTTTGTTTCTTCTGAGCGATCACATTCGTTTCTCTTAGTTACTTTGTTCAAATAGCATCCAAAATTGGCGAGGAAAAGGATAGTTACATGCCTGTGAATAGATTGAAAACTGCAAGTAAAATTTAAGAAATAGGCATAGAAATTGATGTGGACGCAAACTGTGTCCACAAATCGTGATGGATTGTGAAATGTAATATTGCAAAATACATTCTAATTGTAATAAGATTGGGACTTATGGCAAAACGTAGGTTGGTTCACTGCTTGACCCCAAACTTGGTTCTGTTCTTGAATTTCTGTTTTCAGTTAGTTATAAAACGCGTCGCCTTCTTGAAGTGGAACCCAAGAAAAAATATTAATTAACACACATTTAACACGCCTTTTAAAATTACCGAAATAAATGAAACATCAAGATAGATGTAGGAGAGCTCTCTCAATATAAGGTTTTGCTGAATGACATGATTTGCACCTGGTAACAACGAATCTACCCAATGATAAGGTCGAAATTAGGGTGAATTTTTTTTTCTCTTTCCCCTATTTGCGTAATATGCGACACTCAAAGCTTCTAAAATAAGTGACAGCGGAGGACCAAAGCTTAAATTGCGAAGAACAGAAAAAAAACCCACTTCTCTTTAGGCATTAAAAGTAGGGGTGTTATTATTTACCGAATTTTTGCAAATTATGGGATCTACCAAATAATTTTTATGTTGAAGGTAATACAATATTTTTTAATATATTTATTAACGAATTCTATGGGATAATAATTAGCTAAAAGTATGTTAGCTATAGTACTTTCGGATGAAGAAGATCAGAGGGAAAATTTACAAATAGTGCGTAACATACTTTTGGCTAATTTCTATATTAGTTTAGATCATTACAACCATTTTTGGCATAATGCGACAATTGTTAATATAAGACTCGGGATAAATAATGAACCGTATCTCAGCAATTAATTAGTATAGCGCGTATTGTCACTTCGTTTCTCCTAGTGCAAGGAATACCTTTAAAACCATAAAAGCAAAAAAGAAAAAAAATTGTTTCTTGCAATAATTGTTGAAAAAAATAACACTATGGTTTTGTGAGTTTTTTCTTCAACAACTAATTAACGTATCTGAATCTACAAGACCAACTAGAAACTCGCTATGTGAAGTTTTTTTCTTCTTGGACCAATACCCGAGATAAAAGAAAACATAAAAATGAGCACTTTGAGGGCTTTCTACAAAAAATGGTCCACCTCCACGAAGCTTCAAAGGGAGGGTCTTAGATCTTCGTATTTTACACGATAAAACTACGTCTTCACTTCTTAAGACTTTTTCGACCTTTTGTCCAGTTGTGTGGCCAATGACATGCACAGTGACCACTGTTGTTGTTTAGCCTAGCCTTATTATTCCCAGTTCATTGGGGTCGGCGTATGGGGATGGATATGATGCTTCGTTAATTGTAGCTGGGGAATACTCATGGCGCCGGATGCCCTTCCTGACGCGCCTCCCCTGAAGCGGTGATTGTGAAATGAAATGGGTGTGAATGATTATGAGTGAATGTTGTGGTGGAATGATAGGCAGGGGAAACGGGAGAACCCCGAGAAAACCTGCCGCGAGCACCGCNCTGATGAAGAACATCTTAGTATAATATATAGAGGGTTCTCCAGAATTGGTTTCTTTTTTATACAAAATCTTTGCTCCTGTCTTCTCAGACGATAGTTTTCAACACACCACGAAGCAGTCTTTCGTTAGAACCACTGCAAATAGAATATCTGTCTAATGTATTTTTAACATTTTGAAATGACGATTCAACATTCTTCATGTTTTAAGTTATGTTACACCTTTTAAACATTTTATTACAACATATATTACAACTACACTTCACCATTTTTTATCAATTGATTTATTGATTTGTGATCTAAATTTTTTTCATAGGTCCCAATATATGGGACGAAACGTAAGCTGTAATATAACTATTAAAACCATCTAAATATTTTATTATTTTTCCTCATGGTTGCTATTTATTACATTCTATTATATTGATAAAGAAATACGAGAATATCTCCAACTACAATTAACAATGATATAAGCTGCGCTCTCTCGGCAAGCGACTGAAGGCTCTGTTGTACCCGTGTAAAGTGAATAAGAGAATGGTTCTTCTTTATGAAGACTCCTAACTCAGATAAGTGTACCGTTTTTTTTTTCTTCAGACGTGAGCGATAAGAGATACACAAATAAGCTCCTTTCAATTGAGCTGAATATTCGTCACTTCATTTCAGAGAGTAAACTAAAGAAATATCATTTTATCCACTCATCTTGTTAGAAAGCGCTGTATGCTCAGTTCGCCCAAATATTCATTTATTCATTTCATATATTCCTGCTTGCGTCTGCCAATTTGTGAAGAGCATTTTAAGTCAACATTTTCTCATTTCTGGGATTAATTGAGGACACGAAGCATTTCGTTACGTAAACAAACAAGAGATGTATCATAACTTTATGTTGTGTTCTTAATGCGATCGCTTTGAAAAGTACTACGTAGTTCTTACATTTTGTAATTTCACAGAAAATGAAGCTGGAATGTACGAGGGCAAATCAATACATAAAACGCAAACGTCAGATTCCCTTATACCGTTTTGAATTGCGAGCGCAATTTTTTGCTATCAGACGGCAGAATGTGCATACTTTTCGTATAGGCTACGTGACATCTCGTAGGCACGCAGTCAGTCAGTGCTCGATGGCGACAATGTATACGAAAAGAATATCGTGCAGTTGTTTCCGTATTTGGTGACCAAATGGCTGTCCACAGAAGAAGTGCATCGCCAAATGCATCCCGTGTACGGTGACAACTGTTTCTCACGGAAAGTTGTGTTCAATTGAAACCATATGGTTAACAAGTGACGTCAAAGCATCAGAGATGGGGAGCGTCCCTGTCGCCCAACGGAGGTGTCAGCAAATCTCACACAGTGCGATCACAGGGTACCTGCACCATGTGGAACAAATCATTCGTAATGACCTAATTCTACTACTATTAACTTTCATTATATAATATAATTAAATAAATAATTACCACACAAACTTAGGACATTTTATGGACTTTGAATAATATTTTTATTTTATGTGAAAAAGCTCACTTCGTTTCGACGTGGATTTACGCCGTCGTCAGGTGATCAATAAATAACAGATTATAACAATAAACATAACAACAGGACAAATGAACATGATGTTAACAGAAATACAGACACGAAATACGTTTACCAAAAAGGCAGAAACACAAACATGTTATAATATTGTGTTGTACTAACCAGATAGTTTTTCAGTGTATGTGTGTAAATTCAATCTCCCGTGTGTATTTTTGTAAATATCATTTCTGATATACAACGTTTGTAATAGTATACTTCTTTGTCCAAGATTAATGTATTTTCTCAATCCATCAAGTGATCATTATTAATGCAATGTGAGATAACTACACTTTGTTCTACTGATTTTAAAGTTCTTTTGTGTTCCTGAANTAGTTTTAGGACAAGAAAATCAAAATTCTTCTGGATCAAGGGATTGATCGGGCAACAATCCGAAATTCATTAAAGTATTTTTGAGGGGTAATAAATATGTATGTGTTCTATAGGTATACATCTCTCTAGATATGTTGCTGTTTTTCAGCCATGTTGGTACTTGCTAACGTTTCGGAGCATTTATTGTTCCATCTTCAAAGCGAGTAGCCAAAGTAGTATATTTAGCAATAATTTAAATCTTATATACAAAGTTAAAATTGAGCTA